>JAWPHD010008109.1:0-119259 GCA_037043455.1 Cyrtodaria siliqua
GAATAAGTTCTGGCCTACTTCTGTTGTTTTGTGTCATAGAAGCAAACTTGTTAAAATGTGTTTTATGATCTTGTGAAAGTTTATATTATTAAATAAGAACCACTAATTAGTGTTACCTTTAATGCAAAACGTATTATTATTAAATAAGAAAGACAAATTAGTGTTATCTTTAATTATGTCTCCCCCCCCATACTGGGGAGACATATTGTTTTTAGCTTGGATTTTTTTTAATGTCTGTTCGTCTGGATCTCTGTCCGTCACACATTGTGTCATCAGCCACGTCCGTTCAAGGTCAAGGTCACACTTAGAGGTCGAAGGTCATACACTATATTTTGTGTCTCCACTTGGCAAACATGTTCACCATATCGACATGCAGAGCGAAACTTCCGGTCACGTTCATTGAAGGTCAAGGTCACACTTAGAGGTTGAAGGTCATATGCACTATATTTCGTGTCCACTCCATATCTCTTGAACCGCATGAGGGATTTTGAAATAACTTGGCACAAATGCTCACCATATCGAGACGACGTGCAGAGCGCAACTTCCAGCCAAGTCTGTTCAAGGTCAGGGTAACACTTAGATGTCGAAGGTCATATGCACTATGTTTCGTGTCCACTCCATATCTCTTGAACCGCTTGAAGGATTTTGAAGTAACTTGGCACAAATGCCCCCCCCCCCCCCCCCCCCCCCCCCCCCCCCCCCCCCGTCTAGTTAGTAGCTTGTCTTTGGTGTGATTGTATAAGGAAATAACCGTCAAAGTAAGTAGTATAATCGCCCAAATAAGAATATTTTTTATTAATGATTGATTGATTGAGCAATTAACCTATCAGTTGGCTGTAAGACCTTTCTTTTGTAGAAGTCTTTCATTAGTGTGAGGATGTTCTTAATGGAAGAAGGAAAGTTGTGTGAAAAGATCAACAAACACATTTTAACATGTTTAGAAGTCGTGGGCTGATTTTGCAAATAATGCCTTAATGGTAGCTAGGGTTCACCATTGCAAGCTTGTATAGATAGATATCTCGGCTTTGCTAGTGAATTATTAATGAATGAAGTCAATTGCAGTTTGCAAGCTTCCCAGGGATCTAGGTCACTAGATGAAAGAGGAAATAGCTGCACTTCACACACCCATTCATACATAATTATGTTGTACATATTATGAAAATTGTATGCCTAACCAGTATTTTATAATAAAGATGGAATCGGTATTACGTTGGTAATTTCTGTTTTGCAATGGCTGAGGTAAAGCGATTTTTGTTAACGAACTGTTAATCTTGACCAAGATAAAGCGATGTTACACAGGAGCCTTTTATACATTGTACATTATGCATTGTTATACATTGGCAGAGATTAAGCAATGGTTGCTAATGTAGTCCGAGCTGAAGCGATGTTTTCAAAAATGTGAAGCTCAATACAAGTTTTACTGTATTTCTCAGTGATTAGGATAGCCAATAAGCTATAATTATGTGCCAGTGGCCTCAGTGATTAGGATAGTCGATAAACTAATTATGTGCCAATGGCCTCAGCAATAAGCTATACTGAAAGGAAAAAGAAACGCAGGGTGCGTATTTCCGCTATATATTGCATATACTGCACACTTAATTCCATATATATTCCAAGGAAATCCCAAGATGTTTTGTAAAAAAAAAAGTGCAGTTAGTTAGAGAAAGGACACAACTGTGATGTTGTAGACGTTTTAATCACAGTACACGTTGTAACAAGAAATTCATAAATGCTGAAGTTCCTCTTTGAAAAATTCAGCCAGTTCAGTACTGTATTTAATGTTAAGTGATTGCAACATTTAAAGCCTAAGTTTGCTCACCTGCTTGAGCCAAATGCGCATTCTGACGATAATGAAACTTTAAAGGGGTAACCATTGGTGTGTTCAGTGCTGTTTAAACCTTCTTTCTAAAAGGACAGGTCTAATGTCGCCCTGTACCATTCGATTAGCAGTAGCTTATTAAACATACAATATATAGCGGAAATACTCACCCTGCGTTTCTTTTTCCTTTCAGTATATATGTGCCAATGGCCTCAGTGATTAGGATAGCCAATAAGCTATATGTGCCAATGGCCTCAGTGATTAGGATAGCCAATAAGCTATATGTGCCAATGACCTCAGTGATTAGGATAGCCAATAAGCTATATGTTCCAATGGTCTCAGTGATTAGGATAGCCAATAAGCTATATGTGCCAATGGCCCCAGTGATTAGGATAGCCAATAAGCTATACATTATGTGCCAATGGCGTCAGTGATTAGGATAGCCAATAAGCTATATGTGCCATCTAAGAAAAGAAAAAAACCCAGGTAAAATCTACTAGATACTTTAATGTCGACATTGCTGGAACACTATTCGGGGTTCAAACTAGGCCTGGATTTTATGGAGAAGTGACCTCTCTCCAAAGAAAATAGAGAGAAGTGACAGGTAATAGGGAGAAGTGAGGGACACGATATTTTAAGGAAACAGTCATTTTTTGTTAGCTCTACTGATCAGAGATCAGCAGAGCTTATGCCGTGGTGCGGAGTCCGTCGTCCGTCCGTCCGTCTGTCCGTCTGTCCGTCTGTCTGTCCGTAAACTTTTATTTGTAGCGACTTCACAGCTGAAACTACTGGATGGATATTCATGAAACTTTACAGAAATGTTGCCCATAAAGTCTAGTTGATCCTAGCAAAAATTCATGTTGATGTGAAATCCAAGATGGCCGCCAAAGCTAAAAATAGAGTTTTAAAATACAAGTTTGTAGCGACTTCTTCTTGAAAACTATAAGTGATATTGATATGGGACTTTTTCTAAAATGATCAGCATGACATGATGTTGATCCTAGTCAAAAATCGTTTTGATTCAACGTTAAACATGGCTGCCAGCGGCCATCTTTGTTTACATAGAGTTATATAGTAAAAACTTGTAGCGACTTCACAGCTGAAACTACTGGATGGATATTCATGAAACTTTACAGAAATGTTGCCCATAAAGTCTAGTTGATCCTAGCAAAAATTCATGTTGATGTGAAATCCAAGATGGCCGCCAAAGCTAAAAATAGAGTTTTAAAATACAAGTTTGTAGCGACTTCTTCTTGAAAACTATAAGTGATATTGATATGGGACTTTTTCTAAAATGATCAGCATGACATGATGTTGATCCTAGTCAAAAATCGTTTTGATTCAACGTTAAACATGGCTGCCAGCGGCCATCTTTGTTTACATAGAGTTATATAGTAAAAACTTGTAGCGACTTCACAGCTGAAACTACTGGATGGATATTCATGAAACTTTACAGAAATGTTGCCCATAAAGTCTAGTTGATCCTAGCAAAAATTCATGTTGATGTGAAATCCAAGATGGCCGCCAAAGCTAAAAATAGAGTTTTAAAATACAAGTTTGTAGCGACTTCTTCTTGAAAACTATAAGTGATATTGATATGGGACTTTTTCTAAAATGATCAGCATGACATGATGTTGATCCTAGTCAAAAATCGTTTTGATTCAACGTTAAACATGGCTGCCAGCGGCCATCTTTGTTTACATAGAGTTATATAGTAAAAACTTGTAGCGACTTCACAGCTGAAACTACTGGATGGATATTCATGAAACTTTACAGAAATGTTGCCCATAAAGTCTAGTTGATCCTAGCAAAAATTCATGTTGATGTGAAATCCAAGATGGCCGCCAAAGCTAAAAATAGAGTTTTAAAATACAAGTTTGTAGCGACTTCTTCTTGAAAACTATAAGTGATATTGATATGGGACTTTTTCTAAAATGATCAGCATGACATGATGTTGATCCTAGTCAAAAATCGTTTTGATTCAACGTTAAACATGGCTGCCAGCGGCCATCTTTGTTTACATAGAGTTATATAGTAAAAACTTGTAGCGACTACTTCTCTGAAACTACTTGGCGGATATTCATGAAACTTTACAGGAATGTTGCTCTTGATGTCTAATTGATCCTATCAAAATTTCAGGTCGGCCGGAAATTCAAGATGGCCGTCACAGCTAAAAATAGATTTTTAAAAAATAAGTTTGTAGCGACTACTTCTTGAAAACTATAAGTGATATTGATATGGGACTTTTTCTAAAATGATCAGCATTACATGATGTTGATCCTAGTCAAAAATCGTTTTGATTCAACGTTAAACATGGCTGCCAGCGGCCATCTTTGTTTACATAGAGTTATATAGTAAAAACTTGTAGCGACTACTCCTCTGAAACTACTTGGCGGATTGTCATGAAACTTTACAGGAATGTTGCTCTTGATGTCTAATTGATCCTATCAAAATTTCAGGTCGGCCGGAAATTCAAGATGGCCGTCACAGCTAAAAATAGATTTTTAAAAAATAAGTTTGTAGCGACTACTTCTTGAAAACTATAAGTGATATTGATATGGGACTTTTTCTAAAGTGATCAGCATGACATGATGTAGATCCTTGTGGAAAATTATTTTGATTCGACGTTAAACATGGCTGCCAGCGGCCATCTTTGTTTACATAGAGTTATATAGTAAAAACTTGTAGCGACTACTCCTCTGAAACTACTTGGCGGATTGTCATGAAACTTTACAGGAATGTTGCTCTTGATGTCTAGTTGATCCTAGAAAAATTTCAGGTCGGCCGGAAATTCAAGATGGCCGTCACAGCTAAAAATAGATTTTTAAAAAATAAGTTTGTAGCGACTACTTCTTGAAAACTATAAGTGATATTGATATGGGACTTTTTCTAAAGTGATCAGCATGACATGATGTAGATCCTTGTGGAAAATTATTTTGATTCGACGTTAAACATGGCTGCCAGCGGCCATCTTTGTTTACATAGAGTTATATAGTAAAAACTTGTAGCGACTACTCCTCTGAAACTACTTGGCGGATTGTCATGAAACTTTACAGGAATGTTGCTCTTGATGTCTAGTTGATCCTAGAAAAATTTCAGGTCGGCCGGAAATTCAAGATGGCCGCCACAGCTAAAAATAGATTTAAAATAAATAAGTTTGTAGCGACTACTTCTTCAAAACAATAAGAGATATTGATATGGGACTTTTTCTAAAATGATCAGTATGACATGATGTTGGTCCTTGTCGAAAATCGTTTTGATTTGACCTTAAACATGGCTGCTTTGTTTACATAGAGTTATATAATGAAAACTTGTAGCGACTACTTCTTTGAAACTACCTGACGGATTTTCATGAAACTTCACAGGAATGTTGCTCTTAATGTCTTATTGATCTTAGCAAAATTTCAGGTCGGCCGGAAATTCAAGATGGCCGCAACGGTTAAAAATAGATTTTCAAAAAACAAGTCTGTAGCGACTACTTCCTGAAATCAAAATCAATCAGTAGAGCTTCAAGGTCATTGACCTCTTGTTAATTATTAATTCATATACATGTATACACCCCATTGGCCATAACCTTTTGATTATTGAAGTTATAACTAAATGCACTTCTTGAAATAAGCTGTTTCACAGTAGAGGTGTTTATTAGTTTTTGGACTTTGCCGTCAGTGCCATCGAAAAATGTTGGCTTCAGTTATTTCATTCTCTCGTACTAAAAAATGTTACAATTTTGCAAAAAGTACCAATAATCAGATAATTATGATATCTCTAAGGTGTATCACAACTTATAATTCAAATAAATGCTGGTCAGTTTCATTCAGCTACTTTATTACCAGAAAATACTTGAAATGTGTTTCTTTTTTTTTTATTATAGTCTGAAAAAGGATAACACTTGTGTTATATTTAGCAGCCATGTTTAATCAATTAATGACCGATCATCGGTTGGTTAAATATTCTGATGATCGATCATGGATTTTCAGCCGATTCCCAACACTAATAATAATAGTAGTAGTAACAACAATATAATAATGGGCAAATAATTAGGTTTGTTATGTGTATGCATATTATGACCTTCTATTTTAAAAATCAATCGAGTGTCAATCATATTTTTAACACGCATTAGTCTATAATGGAAGCTATGATTGGTCAGTTGTTTAGCTATACACAGTCTCATTGGATAAGGCATGTGTATTCCCTGTAGTCTAAACAATAATGGCGTGGTTCAAAATTTCAGTCGAAGGGATATCATAACAGTACGCGGGGGTTTCCGCTGGGATAGATCAAAGTAATTAATATAATCCCTTCCCAGCGACGGCGGGTAATTGATGGATTGATTAACAAATGGTATTTATGCGCCGTATGGCACTCAAGCGCCGTATGGCGCTCAATAGATCAGTGTCAATGGGCCATTTGTAATTGTATGCGACTATGGCGCAAAGCGCGTGCCTATCCCAATCACTAATTTCTTGAATTTTGCTTCGCAAGAAATCAAAATATTTTAGATTATTCATGAGTTTCGTATTTTTTCAGACAAATATGAATATTAGATCTATAAATCTTATGACATTATTGAGTTTTTCATTAAAATAAGTAGTAACTAGCGATGTTCTATTTAACAAATACACAATGTGGCGGTTCTTTGTTTTATGGTAGACAGGGCCCTCCCTTCACTTTGGGGGAATGGGGCCAGGGCCCTCGGGAAGGGGAATTTTGCATTGTTTTCATATCAAAGGGGAATTTCTAAAAAACACAAATTAGTGTGTTTTTTTTATTATATAAGTGGTACCAAGAATTTACCATTCGAAATTGCAAATTGTATGCTGTTTTCCTGTTTTGGAGTTAAACAATTTCTAATAATTTTTATTTTTTTTAAGAGGGAATTTTTCAAAGGAAAAGGGGGGAAAATATATACTTAAATAAGGGAGGTGAATGGCCCCAAAAATGGTCAAACGACGGCCCTGGTTGAATATTATGCCAATCTTATATTATTACACTGGTAATTAACAATTTGAAATGAACATCATTGTAAAAACGACTTCATTTGACAGAATTGCTGGCATATCCAGGTTTGAAACTTAGCACACATGTTCATTATCATTACTCCGGGGCCCCGTGTGGTTTCCGGGGGCCCCCGTTTGGTCACGGGGCAAAGAATAGGGCCACTGCAGATCCCTTTGGAGGGATAGGCAGAGGGGTAGAATCCCCCCAAATTCATGTTCATTTTATCATTTTTTGTTCATGTTCATTAAAGGTCTTCATCATGATCCCTGCATTGTTTCAGGTGCTATCTCGCTCGCATCAAAGGAGCAGTGGCAGAAAAACAATAACGTGGCTCCAGCGTAAATGGAGTTTCTACGATAGAATTTGCAGCAACTCTGCAATTCAGGGTGAGAAGGTTCTAGGCCCATTTTCCATATTTTATCTCGATGTACATGGAAGATGAGCCTGGCATGTTCATGCCTTTAGGCGCCATATAACCTTTGCATGTGTTGGTGCGCCTTAAAACCCCAATTCAATTCAATTCATTATCATTACACAATTTTATTTGACAAGAACCACAACTCTGTCTTGTACAATTTTACATGAATTATCACCACTTTTTACTTAGATTTTTCTGTTAAACAATGTTGAATTCGCAATCTGGCGTTCACACCACTTTTAATATATGTATGACAACTACAAAGAGAATTTCAACTTTGAAAAAATCCATCATTGTGTGCCCAGACATAAGTTTATTTGTTGATTCATCTAACAAACAAAATGACATCACCTCACATAAGATACTAAGGCTTGCTCATCTTCTCTATCTACGTAATAAACAAATATCCTTTATTCCATTGTAACCATTAAGTGGTGTGTGATTCCATCAGCAGAGATTGGCATATTGAAAGCTGGTAAAGCCAGTAAGAAAATGAGAAGAACGCAATTTATTTACTTGGCGAGTCTAGACCAATGGATTGATTTTTTCTTCCGAACCAACTTATAATTGAGGAGGAGTAGACATATTTGTCTGGAACATATAATGATTTATATTTTTCCTGAAATGTGTTGGCACTGTCTAGTCGAGATGTTCTTAGAACAATTAGGTTCCAATACAAAACGATACAAGTCACTACCACTGAAGAAAGCTATTAGCTGACCAAATATAACGAAATACTCTAAAAAATGTAACATTAACAAAGCACTGGATTCAAGAGCCTTAGCGGAAGCTAAACAGAAAAAATAACAAGTTGATTAAAAAAAATAATTAAAAAATCTCCTGCATACTGATGTGATATTGTTACATTTTTTGTGAGTTTTATTACAGAACATGTTTGTGGTTACAACAGTTTATACAATTGAAATATGGCGGTTGTTTAGGCCTTCATTGTGTTATAAATGTCTTCAACAACCTCGTACAGTACTGGTTCTACCCAGGAAAGTGGGTGGTCTGCCTCCACCACAAAAGTAAAACAACATACACAGAAACCTTGTGGAATAGCGGAATAAATCAACTTGCATACTCTTTTCGAATGAGTGGATTCGTAGCTCTGAGAGCTATGATTTTCGCTATGATTTTGGAGCTATGATTCTCACAGCCATCTCAGCGACAGTATATTAACCAGCCAATGTAATATATATCCGTCTTTTGCACGGACGTTGAAAAATCGCGGCCAAGATTTGGAGGAGTGGGTGGGGCAAAAAAACATATATAATTTTTTTGCTAAACATCACTTCCAACTCAATATTGTTATGTTTTATATATATTTATAGAACAACACAGCTTTTTCGCCTCTGTCGGTGAAACTAAATTACCCAGAGGCACCCACTTGTCGCAAATTGGAACCTAACGCTTGTTAGCAAATTATTTTATACACCCTGTTTGCATATTTGCACACCCAGTTCTTGACTTTCTAATACAATGCTCAGCGATGAAGTTTGATCTGAAAAGTAGTGGGATGAAAAAAAATTCTTACCTCTAGGTGGTGTGATGTCAGAAAGACATTAACTCAATATTCATTAACAAATTTTCGGGTAACAACCATGCAATGCACGAAATGAGTGCTTGTGCACTTTATTGATTTTTGGGTCATAACCATGGTAATAAGAGGCTGTTTATCAAACAAGTATTCCCACAGTTGCATTGTGGTAAAGGGTGAGATTTTACTGAACTGTTTATAAATTGAGAGGAACAGAAGGATATTATAAGATTGTGTTTATACTCCCATCTGGTAAACATAATGGTACATGTATTATACAATTGTGTCCACTCCCATCTGGTATACAGAATGGTACATGTATTATACAGTTGTGTTCACTCCCATCTGGTATACAGAATGGTACATGTATTATACATATTGTCCACTCCAATCCAGTATACAGAATGGTACATGTATTATACAGTGTCCACTCCCATCCGGTATACAGAATGGTACATGTATTATACAGTTGTGTCCACTCCCATCTGGTATACAGAATGGTACATGTATTATACATATTGTCCACTCCAATCCAGTATACAGAATGGTACATGTATTATACAGTGTCCACTCCCATCCGGTATACAGAATGGTACATGTATTATACAGTTGTGTCCACTCCCATCTGGTATACAGAATGGTACATGTATTATACAGTTGTATCCACTCCCATCTGGTACACAGAACAACGTTGATGAATGGTGACATAGTAACATCTGTGTCCATTCCCATCTGGTATACAGAACATGCCATTGTGAAAAAATAACAGCATTTTTCTAGAAATTGTGAAAATTGTGAAATATTACAGCAAAAGAGAAATAAACTGGTTTTAATTTTTGTTTTTGGTAAATACAGACTAGTTTTGGTAACCAGCTTATATTAAGACTAGTATCCTTACCTATCTGTATTTACCCCAAAAAAAAAAAAAAAAAAAATTGTGAAAAAAGGATACTTTTTGGAATTGTGAATGGGGCCGAATTTCGGCCCCAAATTAGGCATTAAAAAAACACTGCACATAGTTAATATGTATCCACAACCAGGATTTTTTTTCACTATTTTATCGAATGGGTCCGGGTCCGATCAGATTGGGGAAAAATCGCGTCGTGAAATCCCCCAAATATTACAAACCAATTATTTTAAGTAAACAAGGACTATGTAAGTGTTTTGTTATCTTTTATTTTAATAAATAAAAAGATATACACTAAATTACAGACTAATGTCTCTGTTATTCTTCATTTTAAAAATGTCTACAATAAGGTTTTGCTGTTCATCAGTGAGTGTGTCAGCACCATCTCATGTGATGCTCGTTAGGGATGACAACATTGTTTGACTCAGCCTGTTCCGATTAACTAAAAATGACTAGCCCAGGTCAAAGTCAGTAACGGCAAACGACGATTTCTTGTCTTTTTTGTCGGTGGCGAACTCGACACAGTATGAACAAAACATTTTGCTGTCGCGAAATTCGAGCCAATCTGATTCCGGAAACGTGCCTGTACGTTTTTCTCGGTCGTATTCCTTTGATTTTTCGTTTTTCTCTCGTCGAGTTTCTACTTTTTTCTAGGGGTTTAGTTGCATTTTGTAAATTAACGATACATTTTGTATTCGTGGTTATCAAAATGTTTGCAAGAATTTGCTAAAATTAAAACGGAAAACCCCGGCTCGTTTTGAATATCGAGGCAGTTGTCAATACGCAGATCACTATAGGCATACCCATGCGCAGTTAAATAGTCTATGTAATGATAGACTGTAAACATCTGGTTTTTAGCTTGACTGACCAGAGATCAGCGGAGCTTATGCCGTGGTGCGGCGTCCGTCGTGTCTGTCCGTAAAGTTTTTTTTGTAGCGACTACTCCTCTGAAACTACTGAATGGATTTTCATGAAACTTTACAGAAATGTTGCCCATGAAGTCTAGTTGTTCCTGGCAAAAATTCATGTTGATGTGAAAGCCAAGATGGCCGCCAAATCTAAAAATAGGTTTTTAAAAAACAAGGTTGTAGCTACTACTTCTTGAAAACTCTTAAGTGATATTGATATGGGACTTTTTGTAAAATGTAAAATGATCAGCATGATCCTTGTCGAAAATCGTTTTGATTCGACGTTAAACATGGCTGCCAGCGGCCATCTTTGTTTACATAGAGTTATATAGTAAAAACTTGTAGCGACTACTCCTCTGAAACAACTTTTGATTCGACGTTAAACATGGCTGCCAGCGGCCATCTTTGTTTACATAGAGTTATATAGTAAAAACTTGTAGCGACTACTCCTCTGAAACAACTTTGCGGATTTTCATGAAACTTTACAGGAATGTTGCTCTTGATGTCTAGTTGATCCTAGAAAAATTTCAGGTCGGCCAGAAATTCAAGATTGCCGCCACAGCTAAAAATAGATTTTTAAAAAATAAGTTTGTAGCGACTACTTCTTGAAAACTATAAGTGATATTGATATGGGACTTTTTCTAAAATGATCAGCATAACATGATGTTGGTCCTTGTCGAAAATCGTTTTGATTCGACGATAAATATGGCTGCCAGCGGCCATCTTTGTTTACATAGAGTTATATAGTAAAAACTTGTAGCGACTACTCCTCTGAAACTACTTGACGGATGTTCATGAAACTTCACAGGAATGTTGCTCTTGACGTCTTGTTGATCCTAGAAAAATTTCAGGCTGACCGGAAATTCAGAATGGCCGCCATGGCTAAAAATAGATTTAAAATAAATAAATTTGTAGCGACTACTACTTGAAAACTATAAGTGATATTGATATGGGACTTTTTCTAAAATGATCAGTATGACATGATGTTGATCCTTGTCAAAAGTTATTTGACTTTAAACATAGCCGCCAGGGGCCATCTTTGTTTACATAGAGTTATATAATGAAAACTTGTAGCGACTACTCCTATGAAACTACTTGATGGATTTTTATGAAACTTCACAGGAATGTTGACCTAGCTATGAAAAATCTATCAGTAGACCTTCAAGGTCATTGACCTCTTGTTAAAAAATATCAGAGGATTGTTGTTTTTTTGTTAATTGCCGATATCGTGCTCGAAATTGGGAATTGATATCTTTTTTGAAATTATGAAAAAAATATTCTCTAATTGGAAAAAATGGTATATTTTTTCGATTGGGAACGGGTCCGTTTATCGGTACCGCTTATATAAGGAAAAAAATGCTGACTCCCCTCTGGTGAACAGAACAGTGTTGATGAATGGTGACATATTTACATACGTGTCCACACTCATCTGGTATACAGAACAATTTTGATTGATAATGGTGACACATAGTTAATATGGTAATCAATGTTAAAGGTCATCAATGTTAAAGGTCATCAATGTTGATGAACCAGTTACATGATCGGAGTACAACCATATGGTAAACGGAATGATTTTGATGAATGATGACATATACTTGCATCTCAGACTAGACCCATCAAATAAGTTGGTGTTTTCTTTGTACTTGTGACATTTCAGGTATTTGTGGTCGGCCTTTCAGGACATGAACTTTTCTTTGACTGTATTTACAGACCATGTGAATGTGTTATTTTTGGCTACACTGATGGTTATTTAAATGTTGGTGATGTAAGCTTTCAAGCATTTGATATTTTGGGTGGGGAGTTTGTTTGCATTATTTTGTATTGATAAATAACATATATATAGTAACACAAAATCAAATATTGCCCATCTGGTGCCAGTTTTCCTGAACAAAACATGCAATTAATGTGTTTACATTGTATTTTTGCGAGTTTGATATTCCACACAACAGAAGGAGGAGGATTTCTAAGGTTTATAGTCCCTCTACCATTTGAGCCCCCCGGGAACACAACAGAACATTGCACTTTGTCTTTATTTAAAGTATCAGTGTGATGTCTAGTTGCGTATATTGTTCTGAATGTTTTGGTCCATTGACTTTTGGCTTAGTTAAGGCCTTATTACAGCTGGGGCATTCGTGTCCTCGGACACTTTTCTCGGACACATTTCTAGTGGGGCTTTTTTCGTAAAAAGAGGAAGAGATAAGATGTAGGGGGAACAGTGTATTGGGAAGAAATTGAAGATTTGGGTGTGTAAATACGCAAAAGAGGTACATTAAATTATTTTAACTGTCTTCTATAAATGTATCCCAAACATAATAATGTTGCGAAAGTTAGAGCCCCTTCGGTCCCATGTTTATGAAGGAAAAAAAGCCCTGATCAGTGTTCGACACTAACTTTTTGGGCTAGTTGGTTTGGAATTTCACTAGCCCCCCTTAATTTCTACTAGCCCTGCTACCAACGGTACCAAATCCTCATTGTATATTGATTTGACGGGGTTGGTTATAAAATAACAACACAAATCAGATTCAAAATTTGTGACATCGCTGACAGCACCCTCCGTCACAATAACCTGATCTCGTGGCAGTCTGCACCTCTGTTAAGAAAAGTAACATACTGTGATGATTATTATTTTAATTTATTATAGTATTTCTGAACAATGTACATGAGAAACACAGAAATTATTATGATAGAGTTTTTTGTTTTTTGGCTGGTGGAGAAAGCCCCAAAAATCGATCTATGTTTGCACCGTTTATAGCACGTTCATAATTCGCGGCGTTTTTCGACGGAAGCGGAAACAACTGCTGAAATCGTGGTCATAAAAACGCTTGAGAAAAGCTGTCTAGTTTATAAGGCGTAGTTACAAGCGTTTGTGTGATTCGGTATCGGGCTGGTATCACGCGGTAAACGAAAGCAAAAAGAAAACAAATGTCGTTTTACGCGGACTAAAAGAGCAGCAGTTTTAAGCGAGAATCTGCGGAACATTAATGATTAACAGTGCTTGAGATTTTATTTATATAATGCCAACGCAAATTGGGTACATGTTTGTTCTATAATCTACTAGCCAATCGGGCTAGCTAGACGATCGTACGTGCTAGCCCGACGGTCACTTTTACTAGCCCCGGGCTAGCGTTAGTGTCGAACACTGCTGATAGTTCAGAATATAGTTTATGCTTTTTATTGGGATGACAATTTAAATCCTTCCACATCGAATTGTCCCAAAATCGTTAAATTTGATATATAGATTGGGCTCATTGTACAGTACTGTTTCACTTATTTATGCGCTTGTCCTCTCCATTCACCTTAGCAACAGTGTATTCTTATCCCCTATATATAGTAAAGGACATATGTAAAGTTAATAGACCAGAGGCAATATAAATGTCATTTAGGATGATATTAGGTATGCAGAGAATGATAGAAATTTAATGTGTTTACACCTAGACTACCTATCTCTGTATGCTTAATTTCACAGGCGTTGAACCCAGTGTATCATCTTTTCATAGGTTTCTGAGATGAAGCACTTTCTACTTGCTTGGCCAATTTTAACGACCCATATCATGTAGTTTATTCAAAGGACAAGAAAAATAACAAATCTTATGTCTTTATTGACAGCTGTTTAACCTGTTGAATGGTTGATTTAAATACAGTTTCATTGAGGATTTCTGTTTCTGTTCATGACCTTTCCAGTAATGCAATGCAGTGCGTGTTGAGGTTATAATAAAGATCGTTAAATCTGCCTGTATGTGAATTCGTAAGTATAAATACAATTTATCCATTAACCCGCTAAGCACGACTATATTAGCCAGATCAGCATGCGAGCAACTCGCCTTTGTCACATAAATGGAATGGTCTTAATTCAAAGAAAGAACAGTCCATTATATATTATGTAGTGGGTTAAGGGTTAAAAGCCCCACTCTAGGGGTGAATGAGAAACTATTTTCACTATAAAAAACAATTGATAATATCGAACAGAAACTGTGCAACTATATAATTTTATATATAAGGAACAAGACACTATCTTGTAATTAATACAATATTTACTTTGAGCTCTCATCCACAGATCAGCATCAGTAATGTCATGTCAACACTGCAACATCAGGTGCAGTGTGATGTTGCAGTGTGACACATCGACATTCAATTTGTCTACAAGGACATTATCAAAGAAAAGATTGCTGCCTCCATTGTTCTTGATCACGATTTATTTGACTTTACTTTATCCACAAGACTATTTATAGTGCTCTGTGAGTTATTTTTAGGTCTGTGGAACACATTCATCATGCTTTTAGGCCATAATCTCCATGATGGGCAATTATATCAAGCTATATATAGATCATAAGAGTCATTCCATTGTCTGATGTCTTCAATTATAAGTCTTTTACATCTGGTTTTCATTGTGTTTGTTAGGAGAACTATTAATCTATGCTTAATCGATAATCTGTTCTGATTTAACAATGATATCTCCCCCTATTAAATACAAGAAACAGTGCTTTCTCCTTGTGACCTACAAACTTTTACCTTTCCCCTCAGGGCTTATTTGATCATGTGACATAAACATTGGCTCAATGTACATAGTCTAGTCACATGACCTGGTTAATGCTGTAGTGTTCTATTTATAGAAGGGCTGCACAGCAACAGCTACATTGAGATGGGTGATACTGTGTTCTGATTGGCTGAGGGGTGGTGTTCAAGGTTTGCTTAAGGTGAATCACATGCCCTCAGCACATGATCATTTACATAAGTCATGTGACCAAAACACAGCTGGGAACTGAAGCATGGCCGCCTTGATTGCCATCTAAGGTTTTGACAGTTTTATTGTTTTCTTTGTTAATTATTGATTTTTTTCATCAATCTATGAACTGATGATAATTGGGATATATCTGTTTGTGTTGATAGGTGATAGATGAAAGGTCTTTCATTCATGTAATAGGGTGGACAGTGGATTTATATGTTCAATTATGAACAAGTTTGGACAGATGTTCGATTTAATGAATGAAATGTACATGAATTCTGCATGAGTGGTCTTGCATTTGTGGATATGGAATTAGATCGATTGTAAACAAATGTTTCCACGTGGGATGTATTAACACTGAAGTGAAATGTGGAATTGTTTCTGTGCCAGGAGGATTGTTCAGATGGATGTTTCAAGTGTTTAAACTATTTTTAGAATTCGACAGTTTCATTCATGTTTTTAAGGTAGGCGTACATGTATGGTCTTGTCAGCTGATCTGTCAAATTTTCAACTTCCTGTTTACATAATGGACATTTGTGAAAAATGCAGAATGCCAGCTGCTGCAAGACATCAGTAAATAAATAATAAAACATTTTGTTTATGTTATATATATATATGGATTACTGACTTAAGTTTTTTTTCTGGATTTAGAAATTTATGTCATCCATGGATTAATTCAAGGGATTTAAATTGATAAAAAAGTGATTAACTCTTCACAGTTTTTTCTATATTGTTTACACCAGTAAGATTTTGGAATTCCATTGTGAAAAGCATATCAAAACATTAACACAAATCTTCTCAACTGTTTAGCAAATTTGCATACTTCTTGGATCTGCTACCCCCCATGTGTGGTCTGCATCTGCCAAGTGATACTCCAGGTATGTTATGAGGGTACACAACCTTAAGACTATTTTATTTATTTGTTACCTTGTCAATGAACCTTTAATAGTCGATTTATTACAATATTTTTAATACAAATATGCAGTTTTATAGTCCAGTGTTTTGCTTTTATGACTGTATCCTCAGTTTTATATCCGACCAGTACTTGCCACTGCTGATTAAATGTCGCATTCTCTATTCTGACAGGATTAAAATATATAGATAAAAGTTTATTAAAAGCTTTTTATCTGCAAATTTTGTCGTAAAATGTTTTATCCCTTAAAGGGACACTGCAGATAATTCTGTAGTAATACACTGTGGGACCCACATTATTTACATTTTCTACTAATCGCTTGACATCCATTAGCGTATTAGGTTTTCTATATAGTATGTTTTACCAGTGTTTTATTTTACTTTTTGGGGAAGGGGGTCTGGGCCCTTTAGGGGGGAAAAATTCAACGTTTATTGGATAAAGGGGGAATTTTGAGAATGTTAAAATACAGAAGAAAGATGGTATTTTTTATATGTATTAAGTCTGTCTTTCTTTCAATATTAAATTCACATCAAGATCATGTTTGATGAACATGTGATGGATGGTCAGCTAAGAATCAACATTTAAAGGGGATTTTTTTCTCAAAAAAAGATAAAAAAACATACTTTTTGAGGAGGGGAATGGGGCCGAATTTCGGCTCCAATTACTCTTTAAAAAACAGTTTACGTAATATTAGCTCAGTTGGGAGCGAGGTCGACTATTGCGAAGTTGGATTATTATTACCCAATCGTGTAATTCTAGTGTGGGTTATGAGTTCATCCCCGCAAAGCAGTGCTTCTTTTTTTGTACCGCTATTAAATTCCGTCGAAAAAATCTTGGTTTTATCTGGTAAATATTCAATAATGGTTAATGTGTTATGTTTGTCAATGTAATCATTTTGTGTTTAATAAGTTAAAAGTTACGGACATTGTCCCTTTAACCCGCTTTGCACGACTATAATAGCCTTTGCGTCCAATGTAAACCCAGATCAGTATGCGAGTAACTCAAAAGGCTGATTACTCGCAGGCTGATCTAGGTTTACAATGTCTGGCTGCTGATCAGTCATTTCCCCAAAACACACCATTGTCACATAAATGAAATGGTCATAATTCAAAGAAAGAACAGTCCATTATATATATGTAGCGGGTTGAGGGTTACCAACGTCAAATTAAGCACATAATATGCATGAGTGTTTTGTCATTTGTATAGCAATCCTGAGATGACTTGATTGGGTATGTGGTAGTAGGGAGTCGCACTCATTTAACATCCATGTTATAGATTAATATAACTCAACTTCCAGCGGAAGATGACAAGCCGTCCATGTGACAAATGGTGCCCGACGTTTTCATGGTGGTTTAAAAGGGTGGGTGTTGCGCAGGTAACGAATGCCGGCCAACCCATGTGACACATGGTGCCTCCATCGTGCCCATAGCGCCAGGGTTCTCCTGGCGTTTTAATTGGCGGACGGTCTTTAAACCTTAGAATTAACAACAACAACAGTCGTGATGGAGGCTTTTGTCATGAAATTTGTATGCATGTTTGTAATCGGATTGGTGGTACACCTATTGCGTCTAGAATCAGTGGTTCAGAGTCACAGGAATGCCACTGGAATCTCGACTTGTGTGAAAGTCTATTCTTACAGATGGCGGGAGGTACACGGTACCGGTTCTACCCAGGAAAAAGAGGGTGGTCTTTCTCCACCACTAAAAATAAACTGAGTCATATATATACTATAGCCTTAAAAATGTGCTGAAAGTTACATAAAACAACATTCAACCAATCAAGTCACATTAAAATTTACCTCGAAAAATATTTAAATTATGTCCCAAGGTGTTGATATCTTAAAGCTACACAGTCTCTGTATCAATCGACTTCTTCTTTGTAGGCCTGTCCTTCTTTGTAACTTCATGTTCACCTGCTCGTGTCAAAATTGGGTATTTAAGTGAGCAAATATAGCGCAGGAAATCATTTACTGTATAGACATCGACCAGCGCACATTGGTCATATGTATAGTTAGTAAGTCAGAGTGAACTGATTCTTTACCAGCAAATGTTGAAATACAATGTTATGTCTAAAGAGGTTATCTTGGGTTCTACTGTAGCAATCATCACGAAACTTGGTCATACACTTATTGAGTTTGAGTCAGTAGGTCAAGGTCACGGTGAAATTTAAACTTAAAGGACAAATTGACTTCACTTTCAAAATTGTTTCGGTACAGTATCGAAACTTTATAAGCAAGATTAAATTGGGGTCAGCCAGAATAAAATATTCCAATGTTCAACTCCTAGTAATATGTTCATGAGACTTCTTCTAGGTTGCTCAGATGCTATAAAGGTCAAAGTAAACTTAAACTTGGTCTTAACTGCATAATATCCAAAATATAAATTTATACAATATGGAGAAATTAAAGGTGTGAAATATATAAATGTTTATCCCAACCAGCTTCATGGTTGAATACACTGGTTTATACCGTGACCTTGCTCTTGCCTTTAGGTATGAAACCACTAATTATTTTCCCCATAGACACCAATGTTTAAGTGTCGCATATTAATGATTTGCTGCAAATAATTTAATTCAACTCAAGTGTGGATATTGCAGCAGTATAACGATCATAGTTCATATAGAATACTAATTTTCCACTTGAAAAATCACCAGAAAAGGTGGGGGTTGCAAGACATGTAAGAAAGCTCTTGTTTGTTTACTAAACAGGTCAAGGGTACAGCTGTTTTCATTGATTGACAGTTTTCATTGCTCGCAAATTGTAAGCGTAGAGTTGAAATTTCGAAGATATTTATCAGTGATCCAGTAAAACCTATTAATATGCTTCTTATACATACAACCACAAAATCGAATAGAAATGGGCACTTTTCCCCTACTTATGAAAGTGGGATTACTTTTTATTATAGGAACTACATTGGACTACACCTTGGAATTTTACATGTAATTAGTGGTGGTAAACCTTCATCAGATTATTATTCATAATGGTGGAGCTGGGCTGTAAAATTCTTGTAATACCATTGATGCTCTACCTTTCATAGTTTATATCTTTACCTCACTCAGCTTGTGACCTGTTAGTGTTGTAAAATCAGGTCAATTTTCGATTATCAAATTAAATTGGCTGGTACAGTTTGATTAAGATGAATAGGTAAATGATAGGATTTTTTTTTAGCAGCACAGTTAGGGTTAGGGTTGACTTAGGGTTATTTGATATTGATAACAATAATACTGTAATAGTAATTGTATTAAACATGAACAATGACATCGAATTATTATTATGTGAAATTGAAAATTCTTTATTCTTCCAATGTTTAAAATTCTAAAATAATAATTTGATGTGCTTGTTCATGTTTAATATTATTTAAAATTGGCAAAATAATTAACATTTGTAGTATTATATAGTATCACAAAACTCAAATGGACCAATAGTTCAAATATTTTCATTATCAACAATACTGAAACTCTATCAGCTAAACAATATTTAGCATTAAAAGTTAAATTTTTTTTTGCTTTAAACACACACAACAACAACAAATCAGTCTTTGATTTTTTTAAATTTGTAGTGTCGGTATTATATTGCAGTACAAAACTCCAATGAACCAATACTATTCATTATAGGCAAGAATGAATGAATGAATGGTGTTTTACGGCACGTCGACACATAAATAGGTCATATTGTGCGCAAAAAAATGATGAAAATGAAGAATTAATTAAAAATTAATGTTAATATATAAAGATAAAATTATTAAAAAATAAGGGATGATAAGGTGTAATATAAAGTATGTATGTAAATCAACAAATGCCCGTCCAGGGCTGTACAAATATTTTTTTTAGCCACTAGTCCGGGACTAGTCACCCTGTCAAAAGTGACTAGTCCCAAAATAATTGTGAATAGTCCCAACAAAAAAAAGACACAAGTCCTGAATTTTTTCGATTTCTCAATATGTTAAAACTGCGTCTTGCATACTCATTACAATTCATTTAACACAGTAAAGGAAACAATCCTTATTTACTCTTCAGACAATTATTGTATATTTCAGTGGTATAGATTGTAGACTGCCATTGAGTGAAACAGTAGCAATAGTAAGAATCACATCTGCATTTTTAAATTTCAATATAGATATTGAGTTTCATATTACAGTTCAGATAATCATTTAATGGAAAGAAAAAAGTCACAACTATATATAGGTAAGGGGCTACAGATGAGATTCTTAACTTTATTACCATTTTACCTAATGCAAAAAATAAATAACATGTGAATCAACATAAACATTTTATATTTTTGTCCACTACACCATATGATTTTTGATTGGCTGTGTATCACATTCTACATTTTTCCTCTTTTTATTTTTACTTTCACTTTCGCTTTCACTCTGAAAATTTTCCTTATTTTTAACACTGAAAAAGTTCAACAAACTCATTTTTGAAATGTAAACGTTAGCACTGCCGAATACGAAATCAAACTGATTATGTGTATCAGTTCGTTTTGTTTTTATTTTATTTGTTTGACAACTCAATTCTTCGAACGTTATTAGTACACTTAACTATGCACAAACCGTTACCCCAACCGCCTTCCAAGTCTGTTACAATTACGCTCAACAATACACTGAGAAACAATAAAAAATCACACCTACCGTTTCATATCAAACATGCTTCCATTATCAAACGTCCTGAGTTTCTTTACTCATCGAAAGATTGCCGACAAATCGGCCCGATTGCGAATTAATCAACGTGTTAGTGTTATTGTTTCAGTGTATCGACATTTTCAGCTCACCACGTGACAAACAGGTAATCACGTGACGAACATGTGATTTACATGTGGTAGTCGTTTCATTGGCTAGCGGGTCTGGATTAAAATAGATCGGGTCAATTGATTGGATAATGTCGACAATGCCCACTGTCAATTTAAGTAATTTGGAGGCGGGACTTTCGGCATGGTTAATTGTTGATAAAATTGCCCGGGGTATTGGATGATCGCCTCTGTGGATGCTAATTGCATTACATAAGCGAGTGCAAATAAAGGATTACGTTGAGAAGTGTGCTGGGGTTGTTTTATGACAGGACTAGTCAGGGACTGAAATCTTTGAAAAAGTGACACGCCCGACTTTGGTTTTGGACTAGTCCCGGGCGTCGGGCTATAGGATTTGTACAGCCCTGCCGTCAACGGGTATATAAACAAGTATAAATATATAAGAACACATTACAATGATTTATATAGTCTGATCTCTTTGAGGAAATCTAAAACAAGACTAAAATCTACAGTATCATATAACTCTTTCATAGTATTAACATTGTAGTGCCTTTGACGCATAGGATCAAAGTCTACACATTCCAATAAGATGTGTTTGACCGTTAACGGTGCAAAGCAGGGTATACATTCTGGTAATTGCTCACCTTGTAATAAATATGAATGAGTATAACGTGTATGCCCTATCCTGCACCGGGCTAGTATAACTTCCTCTCGACGAATGGGTCTAGTAGAAGAACGCCATTCTCCGAGTAACGGTTTAATTGAATGGAGTTTATTGTTAAAGGACAAATCCCAAGCGGTTTGCCAAGAGTTACGAATATATGTGTTAATACAACTTTTAAAATCAGTATAAGGTAATTTGGTATTAGATATAGGTAAATCTAATGCTGCCTTAGCAGCACTATCAGCTCTATCATTACCACGTATTCCTACATGGCTTGGAAGCCAGCAGAAAATAATAACATTATCAATTATAAGAGAATTGTATTTTTCTAAAAGTTGAAGCACAACTGGGTTATCATGTTTCATATTACCCAGTGCTTGAAGAGATGAAAGGGAATCAGAAAAGATTACGAAATGGTCATCATCAGATTCCTGAATATAATTTAAGGCAAGTTCAATTGCCTTAAGTTCAGCTGAAAAGATAGAGGCCTTGTCAGGCAGGCGGGTCTTTATGCTGTGTTTGTGAACAGCTGCTGCAGCTACCTTATCTCCATCTTTAGAGCCATCTGTGTAGATATGTTGAAAGTCACTGTATTTCGATATAATTTCATTAAATTTGCTTTGAAAGACAGTAGGGTATGTACTGGATTTGTTATTATTACAAAGATCAAAAATAATTGTTGGAGTTTCCAAAGTCCACGGTGGAATTTGTGGTACTTTGTACTTGGCAATCAAATTTAGGTCGATTTCAGTGTCTCTTAATTTTGGTTTAATACGAAGACCAAATGGTCGAATGGCCTTCGGTTTTCGATCAAAAAGAGGTTCATAACTAGGATGAAAAACGTTATCGAAAGTTGGGTTTGAAGGGTTAGACTTTAATTTAATGGCGTATTGAAGAGCTAATTTGTCTCGTCTATGAGACAGTGATGGTTCATTGGCTTCAACATATAGACTTTCGGCTGGTGATGTACGAAAGGCACCTAAGGCGAGTCGTAATCCTTGATTATGTATAGGGTCGAGCATCTGCAAGTACGACTTGCGAGTCGATCCATATACTACTGAGCCGTAGTCCAGCTTGGATCTGATAAGAGATCTGTAAAGTCGCAAGAGGACTTTTCTTATAAGCAAGAGAACAAACTTAGAAATTTTAATGTTACAGAATGGATTTTCATGAAACTTTACAGAAATGTTGCCCATGAAGTCTAGTTGAACCTAGCAA
The DNA here is from genome assembly GCA_037043455.1 of Cyrtodaria siliqua. Classification (NCBI taxonomy): domain Eukaryota; kingdom Metazoa; phylum Mollusca; class Bivalvia; order Adapedonta; family Hiatellidae; genus Cyrtodaria; species Cyrtodaria siliqua. The sequence goes on from JAWPHD010008109.1 coordinate 22,853, forward strand.
AAATTCATGTTGATATGAAATCCAAGATGGCCGCCAAATCTAAAAATAGGTTTTTAAAAAATAAGTTTGTAGCGACTACTTCTTGAAAACTCTTAAGTGATATTGATATGGGACTTTTTCTAAAATGATCAGCATGACATGGTGTTGGTCCTTGTCGAAAATCGTTTTGATTACATAGAGTAATATAATGAAAACTTGTAGCGACTACTCCTCTGAAACTACTTTACGGATTTTCGTGAAACTTCACAGGAATGTTGCTCTTGATGTCTAATTGATCCTAGCAAAATTTCAGGTCGACCGGAAATTCAAGATGGCCACCATGGCTAAAAATAGATTTTTAAAAAATAAATTTGTAGCGGCTACTTCTTGAAAACTATAAGTGATATTGATATGGGACTTTTTCTAAAATGATCAGCATGGCATGATGGTTATCCGAGTCGAACATTATTTTGATTCAACGTTAAACATGGCTGCCAGTGGCCATCTTTGTTTACATAGAGTTATATAATGAAAACTTGTATTGACTACTCCTCTGAAACTACTTGACGAATTTTCATGAAACTTCACAGGAATGTTGCTCTTGAAGTCTAGTTGAACCTAGCAAAAATTCATGTTGATATGAAATCCAAGATGGCCGCCAAATCTAAAAATAGGTTTTCAAAATACAAGTTTGTAGCGACTACTTCTTGAAAACTAGAAGTGATATTGATATGGGACTTTTTCTAAAATGATCAGCATGACATGATGTTGGTCCTTGTCAAAAATCTTTTTGATTCGATGTTAAACATGGCTGTCAGCTGCCATCTTTGTTTACATAGAGTTATATAATGAAAACTTGTAGCGACTACTCCTCTGAAACTACTTGACGGATTTTCATGAAACTTCACAGGAATGTTGCTCTTGATGTCTAATTGATCCTAGCAAAATTTCAGGTCGGCCGGAAATTCAAGATGGCCGCTACGGCTAAAAAAAACAAGTTTGTAGCGACTACTTCCTGAAATCAAAATCAATCAGTAGAGCTTCAAGGTCAATTGACCTCTTGTTGTTTTCCTATGACATAATTGGTATCATCCCTTGCTGGCTACTTCAGCTATCATCAGCACAAGATCCATTATCTCTGGGAATATTTAATTAGCACAAGTAATCTATTTGCTCTAAAGAATGACCTATTTATCTATGTATAGCTGCTTGGTTTAGGAATGGTGCTGTAATGTTGATCAAGTGAACACTGTTGTTGTTGTTGTAGTCGGCCATATTTTTTTAGATGATCTTGAGTGATATCTGTTAATCTATTAATCATGATGTTATAATGTTATTATGTATATATAGTATGTGAGGTCACCTCAAACTGGCAGATATAAATTAAAGTGAGATTGGGTTTTTGAAAAGGTGTTTGGTTCATTGTATCAGGTCCATTGTCAGATATCCATTACTTTACACCAATCTTGAGTTTTAAGCATTCAAATTAGCACCTCGATTTATTAATCCTATATCACTGCTTAAATAAATAACAATTTGAGATTCGATTGTCTTCGTTATTACGAACATATTTAATATTATTGGTGCAATATAATCAACAGTTTGCTTATACAAATAATAATCCAGATTGAACAAATGCCAGTTATATAGAAAAACTAACGGAAGGCCATGATTTTAAAAAAATCAGGATTGCCGTATGTCAAGCCTCATGAATCTAATCAGGCACTACATTTTAGTGTTGCCTGCATAGCATGACAGACATAGGGATCAATTTGTCAGTCGTCGTCCATTGTAGTCCTTCACACTTTAACCTGCAACCTGACCTGCCGTTTTAGCAGAGTTATGCCTCTTTTCATAAAACTCTTTACACATGTCCAATAACTCTGACTTTCATTTTGGCAGAGTTATGCCCCTTTTCATAAAACTTTATACTGCAACCTATCCTAGCTCATAAGCTTGGGAAAATAAGAACCTACGGTCATGAAACTTTATACAGCTCTTCCAATGCAGATGTATGCCCCTTTTCATGAACTTTTACACTAAAAAAAGCTCCATAATTCATGAAGGATTGCACCCCCTGTCTTCAAATTTTATAGTTATATTGTACTTTGCTGAAATAAGCACTCGGAATGTACTTGCTGAAATAAGCACTTGCTGAAATAAGCACAGGCAGGCGACACAAGTCCTTCTAGTTGGATATATGTTGTACAACAGAGGGAAGCTTTAGCCTTGGAATCTCTACTAGTATTAAGTAACTTGTATAATCTATGTGCGTGGACACCAAAATCTATGTGCGTGGACACCAAAATATGTAAATGAAATCCTCTGCAATGGACCCAAATATGACACTTCAGTTTTCGGTGCAAGGCAGGGATGCTGAACGATCTTGGAATTGCAGTGTATGAGTGTACCCAGTGTGGCATACTTCTGTGGATAAATATGTTTATAATTATGTTTCAGCGGCCATTGACAATTTCTTCAGTTGATGTGGTGGAATTTCAACCATTGAAGTTTCTGATACAATAATTAAGATACAGCAATTACCAGTATCATTTTAACCAGATATCTTTACCTTTATCCCAGGCAAAGACCTATGATTATATATATATACCTTTATCACAGTGAATATCAGATAATGAAGATATCAGTTTATCAGCAAGTTTGTGTATTTTCACTATCTGAGGAAAATATTTGATGGAAGGAGAATCTTGCATCTCTCCAGACATTAATATCTAATAATCTCTGCATTTTGTTATCTGAAGAGCTTGCTGTTGCTATGGGGGTGTTTTCTGGATTTGAATAACCTTGCATGTTTGATCTCTGTGATTTTTAACAATCCATGTCTTGTTGAAGGCTGTGTTTTTTTCTGTGCACTAGTTCTGATATAGCAGATGTGGGAGGAACAAAGTTGCGGAATTCTGGGTCATTTTTCTCATTCATCAAAATAATAATGAGGAAATGCTATAGAGATCACAAGATTTCCAAGGACTGCATTTTTTTGGAGAGTTTGTTGCCTGAGACAGTGAAATGAAGTTAAGTCCTGTTTGTGTTATATAGTAAGGCATCCTTGCATATACCCTATAATCCCTAATAAACGCCCCTCCCCTTATAAACGCCGCCCCCACCCCCTATTTTTCAGAAATAATTCGTTTAAAACTTACCAAAAGATGAAGGTTAATCTGTGTCGATTCACAAGGGAGAACAAAATCACTAGAAAACTTAATATCCGATGCATTATTTGATTGATTGACATGCAGACTGGTTTTTTTGTTTGATTTAAAAGTTAAGTTATGTATTTTAGGTCTCTAATAAACGTCCCCCTTTTCAAAAATGTTACGCCCCGGGGGCGTTTATTAGGGACTATAAGGTACATCTTTGGGGCTGGGCTGCAGATAGATTTATACTATATTTTAGAATTTATTATGCAGGGTCAAATGCATACCAGCTATCAAAGTGCTGAAATATGTAACTGAAATCATTCTTACCAGTAATCTGTTAATAAAAGTTTTCCTGGTTTCAGAACCTTCAACTTGTGACTTGCTTTATCAATCAACCAGGATACTTTAAAAGTGCAATATGCCTACAGACAGAAAAGTAACAAATTTCTTCCAGATGGAAGTTAATCTCCTCTGATGCAATTGTTGCTAGGGTGTTTACCATATCAAGATAGCAGTTGTTTGGGTTTTGCTACAGTGCAGTAGTGTTGTATCACAGCTTGAGATTTAGTGATGTGTTTAGTTTCAGGAATTTTGAATGCCTTTCTCTTTAAAGGAACTGGAGGCCATCTTCAGGGATGTCGATCCACAACATTAATAAAATAATCTCACATACAATGTTTTAATTTTATAATTGAGATGCAGGTGCAGCGAGAATTTGGTCCGAAAACATCACAAGTTTAAGTTGCATGAGATTTTTAAAGCTTTTTAAGAAAAATTATGTGACCCCATGATTTTTTTTCAGGCATTGCAATACTGTTAGTTATTTCGATTCCTGAGATTTTCAAGTTAATGGGGAAAAAATAATGCGATATCGAGATATAGGAGGAATAGTGTATTAGGCAAAAATTGAGGTATATTTTAGATAAACTGTCTTCTATAAATTAATGTATCCCAAACATAATAATGTTGAGAAAGTTAGAGGGGGAAATAATGTTAAGCATAAAAGCGTTTTTGTATTTTCTCGGCCAAAGAGAGAGGGCAAAAAGTCTGTTTTACTTGGAGAAGGGGCGGGGCCTGTCTGCCCCTGTTTGAGAAGGAAAAAAAGCCCTGCAATATGTAGGTGTGGGGGTATATGGTGTATGAAGTGTTGAAGGAGGTTCCTTTCCATGTTTGTCCAAGCAGTTTTTTTGTACCCACAGCTTTGTAGCTATATGGCTTTTAATGAAGTACACCGGTCTGCCTGGGCACCATTAAACTTAGCTGATGATCAAGGCCATGTTCGGTCATTGTTGTCATAAGAATACTGCAAATTATCATTGACTGACAGACTTTCCGGGTACAAAATAATGAGTATCAAGTTTGAAAAGATTTTTTTTTTACAAGAGACAAGAGTTACCAGACATAACAAGTCTGTAGCCTCAGGAATGCAGGAGAAAACAGATGAATATATTGAGGAATATTTAATATCAGTTGATCTAATATAGCTGTTCTGTACTAAATAAGTTCCAGCACCCTTGGCTTATCCTTGCAGAGAGGGATCTGTAGGATTTGTCATATTTGTTAAAGGTGTTCACCCTGTGTTCTTTCAGGTGCCACTGGAGTGGTGGCAGCAATGCTGATGATAGATCATGGTTTGGCTTCAGCAAAAATGGGAGTTTATACAACAGAATTTGCAGGAGCTCTGCTGTGAAAAAAAGTTCTCAGCTTATTCTGTATATTCATATTTCGATGGAGAGTGGGTCTGGAATGTTCATTCCGGTTGGCGCCATAATTATAACCTAATTTGTGTTAGTGGTCTGTAGCCGTTATATAATATACCAGCATTTTTTTACCTTATATAAATGGGTCCGATAAACGGCCCCAATACCCAATTGAAAAAATTGACAATTTTTCCCAATTTCCTACTAAAAAATTCCCAAATCGAAGTTGTTTTGCCAACAGTTTTTCTCCTGGGATATTCTCAATACACAGATGTAATAGATCTTCCCAGTTCTGTTTTAGATTAATCTTCTTAATAAAGTTTTTTACCAGGGTTGTACTTTCTTCTGCTTTTCTGTGTAAATTGAAACGCAAAACACAGCCTCGTCACCCGAGGACGACGCCATGTTGTTTATGCGTTGCAGAAACGCTTTACCGCTTGTATGTTATCAAAACGCTTTACCGCTAGTTATTCTACTATGTAACAAGCGCTTCAGTGAGCGATGGGTTAATACTAAATAAAGGACGAATAACAGAAATCGTCTGGGCCAGGATAAACACTTTCCTCGGTCATGAGAATATGCAGAGAATCTGGTGCAACTCTAAATGACAATGAACTTAACAGCACTGTTAACATTTTCAGAGACAACAAAAACAGGGAAATTATTCTGTAACAACACAATGAAGTACAATAAAAACTTAAAACATTACAGTTGTGAAAATATTTTATTATGTAAATCATCAATAACTACGTAATATTTCACAAAATACAAAAACAACATTTTTCCCAATTCTGAGAAAAAATGTGCGTTTTTTTCCCAATTTTGAGAAAAAAAACGCTGTATACTTTTGGATCGAATATACATGTAATTATTTGAATGTAAAGTTTTCTGCAAGGCCAAGAAAAAAATAAATCTGCAATAAGGGAGACAACTCTTTCCCATCCTGTCCTTATTAGTGCACACTGCTATCCTACACATGACATACCATCCTTGAATGGTAATTAAGTATACAATTTCTGCTTGTAATGCTATTCTTTATCAAGTAAATGCTTTCATCTAGGTTAAATACCTGTTCTCATGTTTTACGTTGACAACATCGTTATAACGTTCTAATTAACTTCGCTATCGATCATTTTCTCTTCTGTGCATATCAGTTCTGTGCATTATAAATTTGATTGCTGCAATTTGAAAGTTATAACTATGTTATGTAGGTTACCAGCTACCTGACATTTTATGCCTTGTAAGGACTGCTTTAATAGAATTTGCCAGTTGGAACTGGACCACTATTAATTTCCCATATACTTACAATATAGCCTAAAATGGTGTCACACATGCCGTCATACTCCGTCATACTTGAAACTGTCAGTAAACCATCTTCAAAGCCAGCACAACACAAGCTCCATTTCGGCTTTCAACTTTAGAATTTTGCTCAAAGTGAAAGTAGGTATCGATTCTAGACCATTCAGTTCAAATCTGTCGAAGAATAAAAACAAATCTTACCTCACAAAAAAGGTATTGCCATCCACTTGTCTCAGCTCTGATTAACCTAATTCTTGCAGCAAAATATGGGGGAATCTATTCTCAACACAAAAATATTAACCTACACTACCTGTGGAGTGCACTTTCATTCACACAGCATCTCAAATAACACTTGACTGTCAACTGTATATAGGACTACTTGCTTCATCCCCAGGTTTCCGGTTCCAAGTCCTATAGTTGACATGTGGAGATGTTATATTTTAATTAGAAGCTAGGTCATTAGGGCAATATTTTGAAACAAATGATATGTGAGTGCCATGCACTGATGCTAAGATTGCCTAAATGTCAGAGACGAAATACTGATACAATATTTCGTTGACAATCAAGAAAAAAGTAAGCTCGGATTATACACTTAAGAGAAAAAATGTTGTTCCGAAGCTCTTGTTCTTTGCTAATATTTCTGAGAAGAAAAATCGCATGTGCATGGACAAGTTGTAAAATGTTAATCTCCCCACTAAAAATGCAATTGATAGTTTTGCGCATAAATCATTAAAAAAAAAGTAGTAATTTCCGAATATTCGATTTAGTGGCAACATTACTGCACTTGAGTTTCAAAGGATTTTATTGACACAAGAATTCCATATCTGTATTAAAATGATCAAACTAAAATCTGAGTGCGTTATATTATTGATTTCAGCTTGTACGAGTTTTAAGAGATCAGCAATAAGTTCAAACTTGCATACTCGTCAAATATAGCAACACTCTGTTGTTCTAACATTGATTTTTGCTGCAAAAATGTGCAAGATAAATAAAGACGATATTAAGTCTGTTCTTGTTGAAGCTTTATCTTCTTTGCTTGCATTCCTCATGGAGCTTCTATGTTTAATATATTGTTTGTGCTATTTTTAGATCACCTGAGCCGAAGGCTCAAGGTGATCTATTGGGATCACTCTGCGTCCGTCGTCCGTCGTCCGTCGTCCGTCATCCGTCCTTCGTCGTTAACTTTTCTTCAAACGACTTCTCCTCAGAAACCGCTTGGCTAATTTTGACTAAACTTCACATGGATGATCCTTAGATGAATGCTTTTTAGATTTGTTAAAATTAGGTCAACGCGACATCCAAGATGGCCGCCATTGCCATATATGGTCAAAACCTTAAAAAATCTTCTTCTCCAGAACCGCAGGACAGATTTCAACAGTTTTTCTTTTAAAATGATCGCCAACGCCTAGACTATCAAGTTTGTTCAAATAAAGTCCCCGGGGTCAAAAATGGTTGTGCCCCGGGGATCCAAAGTTTGTATATTGAGATTTTGCATGTTTTTTCATATAGACATATAGGAAAAAACTTTAAAAAATCTTCTTCTCTGAAACTACAAGGCACAGAGCTCTCATGTATTACATGTAGCATCAGCTTATGGTCCTCTACTAAGTTTGTTCAAATGGTGACCCTGGGGTCAAATTTGTCCCCGCCCCGAGGGGTCACAGTTTTACATAGACTTATATAGGAAAACAAAATAAAAAATCTTCTTCTCTGAAACTGCAAGAGCCAGAGGTTTAATATTTTGCATTTGCTATAAGCTTATGGTCCTCTACCAAGTTTGTTCAAATGGTGACCCAGGGGTCACATTTGGCCACACCCCGGGGGTCACAGTTTTACATAGGCTTGTATAGGGAAAAACTGAAAACAATCTTCTTCTCTGAAACTACAAGAGCCAGAGGTTTAATATTTTGCATTTACTATAAGATTATAGTCCTTTACCAGGTTTGTTCAAATGGTGACCCTGGGGTCACATTTGGCCCCGCCCCGGTGGTCACAGTTTTACATAGACTTGTATAGGGAAAAACTTAAAAAATTCTCATCTCTGAAACTACAAGAGCCAGAGGTTTAACATTTTGCATTTACTATAAGATTATGGTCCTTTACCAAGTTTATTCCATTGGTGACCCTGGGGTTACATTTGGCCCCGCCCCAGGGGTCACATGTTTTACATAGACTTGTATAGGGAAAAACTTAAAAATCTTCTTCTCCGAAACTGCTTGAGCCAGATGTTCAATATTTTGCATTTGCTATAAGCTTATAGTCCTCTACCAAGCTGTTCAAATGATGACGCTAGGGTTACATTTGACCCCACCCCAGGGGTCACATGTTTTTCATAGAATTGTATAGGGAAAAACTTCTCTGAAACTGCTTGAGCCAGATGTTCAATATTTTGCATTTTCTACAAGCTTTTGATCCTTTACCAAGTTTGTTCAAATGGTGACCCTGGTGTCAAATTTGGCCCCGCCCCGGGGGTCACAGTTTTACATAGATTTATATAGGAAATTTTTTAAAAATCTTCTTCTCAAAAACTACAAGAGCCAGAGGTTTAATATTTTGCAATTACTATAAGATTATGGTCCTTTACCAAGTTTGTTCAAATGGTGACCCTGGGGTCATAATTGGCCCCGCCCCCGCGATCACAGTTTTTCATAGACTTGTATAGGGAAAAATTAAAAAAATCTTCTTCTCTGAAACTGCAAGAGCCAGAGGTTTAATATTTTGCATTTACTATGCGCTTATGGTCCTTTACCAAGTTTATTAAAATGGTGACCCGGGGTCACATTTGGCTCTGCCCCAGGGGTCATATGTTTTCATAGACTTGAATAGGGAAAAACTTAAAAAATCTTCTTCCCTGAAACCACAAGGCACACAGCTCTCATATATGACATGTAGCCTTTGGGTCACATTTGGCCATGCCCCAGAGGTTACACCTTCATTTTGTCTTTGAGCTTTACCAAGCTTTGTCAGTGTCTTTATATCAATGTTTGTAAACAACAGAGGCCACATTTCTTGGACAATCTTAACCAAACTTGCACAGATTGTATATGATCATAAGATTTCGAAGAAGTTTGATAATGGACAATTACTCAGGTGATCGATATAGGGCCATCTTGGCCCTCTTGTTTTTATTGAACTCTTTGATTTTATTTATAATGAGAGTTTGTTCAATGTTTTTTTTATTTTGCATGGTTGCAGTGTAACAAAAATAGGGGCATTGTTTACCAACTGTAAGTTTTGAGTCACCATACATTTGGAACAACATTGGTTTTTACAAAAATAACAATTTTACCTTCCATAATATTTGAGACACATCAAACATTTCATAAAAATACATGATTTTGAGGTAGTAAGAACTACCAGAAAACTCTAAAATTTGAAGAATACTGAATACTATAGATTGACAGTAATTCTTTTAACAGTTTTATTCCGTCCCAAAACATATGGCAAATACGTTAATCGTCGGCCACACTTCCCATGCAAGAGCAGATGTATTTTTAAATTAAATGCACCTGTACTGGAGATCACCAGTGAAAACAATTAATTTTTCTTTGTCTTTAGGTGATCTCTTTATACCGGTTTAAATGTACATGTATGGATCTGCACGAATTATATAAAACTCATTATTCATGTATGGATCTGCATTATTCGTCAGCCGAAGTACTTCCGAGGAAAACATTTGTGATTAACTTTGATAAGTGCCACTGGAAGGAGAAGTAATTAATGGAGAGGAGAACAAGTTTTATTTTCCTTGTTTACTAAATTGAGCAAATGAACTGACATGATAATAACATTGTGATTGGAATATAAATGCTGATTTAACATTATAAGGCCATCTTCAAAAAAGTGTTTGTTTGCTGTGCTCCGACCGACCGTCTAAAAAGGCAGCGACTGATTTTTTAGCTCTACTGATCAGAGATCAGCAGAGCTTATGCCGTGGTACGGCGTCCGTCGTCCGTCTGTCCATCTGTCTGTCCGTAAACTTTTTTTTGTAGCGACAACTCCTCTGAAACTACTGAATGGATTTTCATGAAACTTTACAGAAATGTTGCCCATGAAGTCTAGTTGATCCTAGCAAAAATTCATGTTGATGTGAAATCCAAGATGGCCACCAAATCTAAAAATAGGGTTTTAAAAAACAAGTTTGTAGCGACTACTTCTTGAAAACTATAAGTGATATTGATATGGGACTTTTTCTAAAATGATCAGCATGACATGGTGTTGGTCCTTGTCAAAAATCGTTTTGATTCAACGTTAAACATGGCTGCCAGCGGCCATCTTTGTTTACATAGAATTATATAATGAAAACTTGTAGCGACTACTCCTCTGAAACTACTTGACGGATTTTCATGAAACTTCACAGGAATGTAGTTTTTGATGTCTTATTGATCCTAGCAAAATTTTAGGTCGGCCGGAAATTCAAGATGGCCACCACGACTAAAAATAGATTTTTAAAAAAGAAGTTTGTAGCGACTACATCTTGAAAACTATAAGTGATATTGATATGGGACTTTTTGTAAAATGATCAGCATGACATGATGGTTATCAGAGTCGAACATTATTTTGACTTGACGTTAAACATGGCTGCCAGTGGCCATCTTTGTTTACATAGAGTTATATAATGAAAACTTGTAGCAACTACTCCTCTGAAACTACTTGACGGATTTTCATGGAACTACACACAAATGTTGCTCTTGATGTCTAATTGATCCTAGCAAAATTTTAGGACGGCCGGAAATTCAAGATGGCCGCCACGGCTAAAAATAATTTTTCAAAAAAGCAAGTCTGTAGCGACTACTTCCTGAAATCATAATCAATCAGTAGAGCTTCAAGGTCATTGACCTCTTGTTTTTAAAAGCCTTTTTGGATTTTTTTTTTTTTTTACGAAAAAATTATTTGTAAAGAAATATTAATGAGGTTATCCACACTGAGGCTGCATTATCATACATTGAGATAGGAAATAATGATTTGTGAAAATGCTTAACCAGGACTGGCAAAAAAAAAAAGACTACCTACCTACCCACTTAAAAAATTCAGGGTCGGAGGACAGCAAACAAATATTTTTTTAAGGATGGCCTAAGACAAGTGTAACTGTTACAAAGTATGTACACTTTCGCAAAAATAGCTTTGTTTGTATTGAGTGCGATAACTATTTTAAGAACACAACGATGCCCCAGAACCAGCCGATTATATATATAGCAGCTTAATATAGAGAGCTATTTTTAGAACATAGTTCTGAATCAACACAGATCAAAACATGCTCAGAATATCATTTAATTCAGATGGTTTGATATTTTACTCATTCAGTGAGAGTTGTACAAGCATAACAAAACAGTGCCATGCTATTTCATCAAATATATTGGTTGGGGCTAAAGCCGTACCATACCATACATTTCATTCCGTACGATACGGGAACTATCGAAAATAGCAGGTGCTCTGGTACGGATGTTATCGAACCTACACTTGATGTATGAAGAAAAACGATGTAGGTGATCTATATATTTATATCATTTATGATAATGCTTATCGCATGTATACATTTAAATTTTGTTCGGGTAAAACAATGTACAGAATTACAAAACATTGTCCCTTACCTTATTAATATATACCATACCGTATAGTACATTCTGCCAAAGACATAATAACAAACAGTTTGTTATTAGATCAGCGATTCTGCTATAATTGCTTGTATTATACACAGTGTCTGAAACGGCCGGTCGCCCACTCGCCAATGGCGATTAATACCAAAAGTTGTTCAAAGTAAAGTTGTCACTGGCCCAACAAAAAACGTCTGGGCGACTGCCCAAAATCAGTAAAAAAAATTCATTTTAATCAATTATTTTCGGAGAACTGTCAACTACCGTCGTCACTTGGTAAAAGGTAGACGACTCTTTATTTCTCTTGCGACTTGTTAGTTACGAACGCAGCGATTGGTTCAAATAAACTATTGAACCAATGAAAGTGCATGTAACATATGATAACTGTGTAAAGTCAAAGAAAATGCAAGACGCATGGTCATTTCTTAAACGCACTAACGCTGCGGACTTTAAAAAGCAGTCAAAGTATGCGAAGTAAGTATTTTTTCTGTTAATCATAAATGTCGACATACGATGCTAGTCGTTAATTTCGATTGTGCGTCAAGTCGGCTTAAAATCAGCGGCGGATTCAGCAATTTGAAAGAGGGGGGGGGGGGGGGGGGGGGGGCTGCGTTTATTAAAGTACTTTAAAGAAAATATACTCATAGTTCCAAAAAGGGGGAATAGGTTCCGATCCCTGTATCCGCCAATTTGAAGGAATCAGAACTTTATGACAGCATGCAAATACCAGCACAGCAGTGAGATGATAACATTTTGCTGTAGTTTTTTGAATATGTTTCTGGATTACAAAATTGCTTAAGGTTTGTATTATTCTACTTTATACTTTTTCTATGTAGGCTAGAGATGTGTATGGTTCATGTCTTTATAAATGAATCTGTCCCACACATCTCTATTTTTCTCTCTCTATCCTCTCTGTTAGAATAATGGACCAAAAAATAAAATGTTCTACCTGTTTATTCTCATTTTTCTTTACTTTGTTGACATAAAAAGTTAAAAAATATTTGGGCCTCCAATGTTCATTTTGGGCCAGTGACTCTAAATTTTTACTTGCCCAAATTTTTTTTTCCGGCTGGCCCTCATTTCAGGCACTGTATACATGTATATAAAGATGTAAAATGCAAATGGATGTGCATACGTTTTAATTAAAAAATGCATCAAACGTATATTTGAACTTATATAAGAGAAAATAAATTAAGTAATTATGAATCCGTGCCGTACGTCCATCTATTTGTAAAGGTATACTAAACGATAACGGAACATACGATGCAGTCTGGTAATGGGAGGCTGTTATCACCAAAACATTGCTTATATTACCTATACTATTTTATTTTATTTTATTAACATTATTACATCTGTTGTAGATGATAGGTGTTTTACATTTAACGTTTTGGTATAAGCTATAAGCTTTGATATCTCAATACCCGAGCACCTGCTATTTCCAATAGTTTTCATTATAAATACTACCGACGAATTGATGCTTTGCATCAAAATTTTCTTGTATTATACTTGGCTCATCATACATTATATTTATAAAGAATTTACTATCGTAACTTATTTAAAACTTCTGGCCAGGATGGTAAAGACGCTGGGTTTAAAATGAGCTCGCTTCATCGCCGTGCAAATTCCCACTGGGAGATCGACTTGTGAGAAAGTATACTGACTGGCTCTCTACCCAGGAAAAAGGGGTGGTCTGTTTCCAAACGAAAAAATCGACCGTCATACAAAGTCTAAAATGTCCTGAATATGACGCAAAACACCATGCAGGGAGCTATACTGTGGGAAAAAAGTTTTTGTTGCACCCTGCAAATGTTTGATTGTAAAATCAAGGATCTACTGCCATAGACACAATATTTAACGCACATCAATAACAGTCGAACATCTTAATGACTTAACGAATAAATGAACGTAGGTATTAAGCCCGTAAAGTCCCAAAATGTCGGTATATTATACAATTATGGACTTTTCAGCTGTTATACATGATGTGATATGCACCAAAAAAATCATTATTGACCGAGGCGATAGCCGAGGTCAATAATGATTTTTTGGTACATATCAACATCATGTATAACAGCTTTTCAGCTGTTATACATGATGTGATATGCACCAAAAAAATCATTATTGACCGAGGCGATGATTTTTTGGTACATATCAACATCATGTATAACAGCTGAAAAGTCCATAACTGTTTTATTATATAACCCTCAATTTACAATTATATAAAACAGGTCAATATCAAAAAAACAATTATATAAAACAGGTCAATATCAAAAAAACAGGTCAATATCGCTAGATATTTTTTCTAAAAAATTACTTTTTAGCCAATGAAAACGCGTCTATTTATAGGTTATATAATAAACAGTATTATTTCATCTAAAAAACTTGCTAAACTTTTTTCCCTGTGTATATATAAAACTGATCTTATATTAGGATCTGCATACATTGTATATAATAGAACTACTATTATAACTGCTTGGACCTGTTCTTATTGTGTGTTCAGATTGCTTCAGGTCGTGGTTGTAGACCAAACTGTATCTGATAGAAATTCTTGCAGTGTGACTTTTTTTATGAATCCAAATTCTTAAAATTTCATTTATTACTGTCCTTAGTAGAGGTCAAGTTGGAACTATGGTATGAATTTAATGCCATAACTCTTGAATAGCAATATTGCATTGTGTTTTCTTCTTTTGAATCTCATGAAGTAATCCGTGAAGTAATCCCGTCTCGGTGCGTTTAGCTTTGAAAACGATTACAAAACTGACTTAAATCGAGCAGTATTTCGATATAAGTATTTGATTATTGGTTTCAAACAGTCCCACAAATTGTCGTCACTCAATGTGGCATACAGCCATGTGTACCGGCTGATCTTCATTTACCCATGATTCTTTTGTTTACATTTATCGGCACCTGTAAAAGTTGATATATTCTTAATTCTCAATGACAAATGATTGATGTTAAATTAGGCAAAAAATGTAAAGAAGATCTAGATAAAAAGTTGAAAACAGATGTCTGTCTAAATGTTTAAAAGGATATAATAATTAAGGCGGTGCTTTATGGTGTAAAAGTAAATATTCCACCGCAGTGTTGCATGTATATACTTCGCGTTGTATATGCGATCGTGTTCATTCATGAATTGGATTGGATTTCAATTGGCATTCTTGGAAAATGAAACAGAAATTGTAAAATTTCGCTTCATTTAGTAGCAACCATGTCGACAAGGTAATTTGTTCCTTAATTTATGAATCTTGATATGTATTATGAGCGATTGATAATTTTAAACATGTAAGGTGTGAATTCCTATATTTGCGTAGTTGGCTTCATTTACATTGTGCATGTATACATACACCTTGTTAATCAATGCTATTTATTAATAACCCAATTTAAACTGTAAACAAAAGAGTTAATTGGCAAAGCTACAATGTTTCTAAAGTTGACTGTTTTTGTGTTTTTGTGTTTTTGTGAGTGTGAACTTGTTTTTTTGTTTTTTGCTAAACATCAAAAGGTGTGGCGGTTATTTGAGATCTGTTTTATGAATGAAGGCAAAAATCAACACATAATATTGTAGCTAAGTGCTGATACTATCTGTTAGTTGCCTGATATTGTGCTGATGCTCTGCTAATCTATTTATAGATGTATATCCATGTAGATTACAAGCGGAGAGATTATGAGTGGATCAAAAAGCAGTGATCAGCTGATTGCTTACCTGTCCAGTCTTGTGGGACAATTTCCCTCAATATTTATTCATGTCTGCTTTAAATCCCCACAAGAATGTTTGTATGGTGTATGGGTATTGTATACCCCCCAGTCATGTGGATATATAAAATGGAAAAAACTTAAGTGGCTATTGTGTCTCCTATCTAGACCAGCGACATGTTTTACAATGTCAGCAGACATAATGGGTGCAAATGGACTGTGAAATAGTCTATAAAAGAGTAATTGGATTGCCAGCCAGACATTTAATAAAAAAGTAATCTTGTATATATGAATTTGGAAATAAGGGTTTTAATTACATTGACATTTTAGTATTCAGAGTACTTTCTAGGTACCCTGTCTAGATACCCACCGTAAGGGTTAGATTTGGGTAAAAAGTATTGTGAAGTAGTCTGGTTAAAAGCCAGGCACATTAACAAAGTCAGACTTTTCAGTTTCTCTCATAACGGGAACAAAAAAAGGGCTGTCGCCCGATTTATGAAGTTTTAAATAAAACAGGTGTGCAGCCAACATCTATTGCAAAATGGGGTCAATACGGTTTAAATATAGACAGAGATTGGAATAAACTATTTAAAATACCTTTTATTTGCACTAAAGATACAAAGTTACAATGGTTTCAAGTAAAAATGAATCACAGAACTATACTGCCACAAACCTCCTTCTGACAAAAATGAAAATAAAAAATGACAATTCATGTAGCTTTTGCACTGATACTTCAGAAACCATTACTCATTTATGTTGGGAATGCAGATATTCAAAAACATTTTGGGATAATTTCAAGTTTATTTACACAGAAAAGAAAGTCAGACTTTACAATATTCAGTGTTCGTTTACCCTGATACGCCCATTATAACATATATTTGTATGGGCTACTGATGTCTATCTGTTTGCTTTTTTTGGTGAACTTTCCTTGGAACCTTTTTAAACCACGGCTGTTATGGTAACTTTTCATCCAAGTTTTTATGCCATTTAAGAAATCTTGAAAATTAATTGTTATTATTTCACTTGGGTCCATTTTTTTCAGAACAGCTGTGAAAGATTGTCGCCATCAGTCAGTGTGTGTGGTTGGGTAGACCAACCTGGACTGAAACAAACTGCCGTTAACTGCATGCTATTTGAAAAAAGATTGTTAAACTATACCAGCCTTTGAATTAAAATGTTTGTGTCACTAACTCCATGAAGCCCGTACATTTTCCTTAAGCCCAACTACATAAATTAAAAAAATTCACTGACTCGAATGAGTTTATTAGCCCGGCCTTCGGGCTAGTGGGTTAATTCGAAGACTGCTATACCATGGTTGTTCAGCTGTCATATTTCTATTTTAGGTCAGCTGTCGAAAGGTCGCCATGTACCGATGGTTTACGGGCGACTAGCGGATGGTGACCAGCTAGTCATAATGGCGGACACACTGCAGCAACAGCAGCAGGAAATGGCGGCCATGCAAAATCGCATCCCCACCACGTTCCGGGACGCCGGCACTGCGCCACTCCGCAAACTCAGCGTGGACCTCATCAAGACGTACAAACACATCAATGAGGTAAGTTAGGTGCTTAATTCATAGATCGATTATTGTCGCTGCTGTAGGTTCAAGCCCTCATGGGTCCGGAAACCTAAAGTTATTTGAGGTTATTATCTAGCTGGCTTGCAGAATGTCAGTGGTTCTACCCAGGTGCCAGTCCATGCACAAAGATTGCCCAGAGGGGCACCTGGGGGCTTCCTCCACCAATGGAAATCGCAAAGTTTCCATATGATCCTACCTGTTGGTGTGAAAATAAAATACAATTCATAGATGGATAAGAATGCACACTAAATGCTGTTTTGTACTCCTGCGTAACAATGATGTGTATTATTTTGTACTCATAACTGTGGATTTATAATAATTGACTTGAAATGATGGATACAATTATTGACGTGACTTTTATGAGTATTTTCTTCTGACTTTATTATCCTATGTAAGATGGATGGATAGATCAAGAATCTGGATAAAAGCTAATAAAAGGTAAGATCCACACTACTGACTAGAAAAGTGAGCAATGGACGCAGACGAGTTTGAAGCGGATTCTTAAAGGACCTCCGTCCAGATTCTTCATGTGTTTGCTGTACTGTACACTGCAAGGTTTGCTTGTTATTTATTGTGTTTCTTGAGAAAGTCTAGCCTGGGTCACCTGACCTGCTTCTGATTTCTTTGCTAGGCTATGGTTTTTAGAACCAAGCAAGAAAAACGGAAGGTTAAAATTGCCCCTCATTTTTGGGCGATTTTGGCAATACTTTGAGAGATTCTATGAGACTGAAAAAAACACACATATTTTCAAGTTAATTGAGCGTTTATTTCTTACGTTTAACTTGAGAAACATCAGCTAACGTCAAAAAGTGCGGGTTCAACAACAATTGACGTACGTTTATTCACAACACTACGTCATGCAGATGTCGACTTAATGAGCGTGGAAAAAAAAGCGTGAATATAAAATCAGCTGATCGCAAGTGAACTATGTAATACATGATACGGTAAAGGCAGGGTGCGCCTAAAGAAAGTCAAGAGCATGATGGACTTTGTAGGGTTGCCTTCAAGATTGAGCAAATGATTGCAATATTGAGAAGCCCTAATAGAAAGTTGGTTTCCTTGTCGTCAAGACATCCTGTTCCAAGAAACCGGGACAAGAAATCAGGAAATAGACAAAGAGTCTCAATACAACATTTCTTACATTATAACGTATTCACCTGAGGTGTCATTAAGAGGCGGTCGACGGGGATTTCCCCTGCTACTCTGACTACGCGGCTACTAGTATTTTAGTGTCGATCGAAATACCTGGGTACTTTGCTCTGGTGGCCGCTTACTTATAAAGTGAATGACACCCCTGATTCACTAAACATGAAAATGCATATTCACGTTTCATTTGATTGGTGTCCCATAAGCAGTAGAGTTCTTTCCATTCGAGTTCACATGCATTTTGTACAAATTTGTTGGTCTGCTTATTTCCTCTTCTAAAGCATAAACATCCGAAAATCCATGAAACTTGGTTAAAGATTATGTTTTGTCATTAAACACAGGCACAAAATCATTAATTAGTGATTCACAATTCTTCCCATTGTTGTTCGACACCAGTGAAAGCTAATTGTAATGGTTTATAAGAAATGTGCAGTACAATTAAAGTTGCAGCCAGAAGCATCATTCTGCAATTCTGCAATTGATTGATGACAAAGTACCGGGTGAACTGGTGACTCCATGCTGTAATCACCTGATCTACATTTGGATGATTGGAAA
Organism: Cyrtodaria siliqua; assembly: GCA_037043455.1. Taxonomy (NCBI): domain Eukaryota; kingdom Metazoa; phylum Mollusca; class Bivalvia; order Adapedonta; family Hiatellidae; genus Cyrtodaria; species Cyrtodaria siliqua. Next base: position 41,553 of record JAWPHD010008109.1, read on the forward strand.
TTGACATACAACTACTGAAAAGGAATGAACAAATCAACAGTATAGTTATGGTATTGGTCAGGTTTATTTTGTTTGCTATTTGCATTATAAGTGAAAAGTTCTATTGGCCAATTATGCGTTGGTTTGTGCACTATTTTCCATCATCAGTCCTCGTCCATAAGCACACGTTAATTCTTGTGTAACCTGATTTCTTTAGTAAACAGCTTGAGATTTTTACCAAATTCGATGTGATGATGGATGTTTTCGACTGAGCAAAATTAACACATACATCTAGTTGACCTTGATTATTGAAGGAAACAAGAAATATCACTGTAAGTGATAAATGCCCCCGAAGTGTCTTTTGACCTCTAGTATGACCTTGAACTTGGAGCCATGGACCTGGATTTTGTGTACGACACCTCGTTTGGTTGTGGTGAGCACTTGTGCCAAGTTATTTGAAAATCCGTCCAGGCATGCAAAAGTTATTGACCGGACACAATTTGACCTTTGACCTCTAAATGTGACCTTGACCTTGGGGCCACAAACGTGGTTTTTGTGCGAAACACATCTTGTTGTGGTGAGCACTTGTGCCAAGTTATTTGAAAATCCGTCCATGAATGCCAGAGTTATTGACCGGACACAATTTGACTTTTGACCTCCAAGTGTGACCTTGACCTTGAAGACCTGGGTTTTGCGCGCGACACATCGTCTTGTTATGGTGATCACTTGTGCCAAGTTATTTAAAAATCCCTGCAGGGGTTGTGAAGTTACGGTCCGGACACGAAATTGCGTACCTGTTTTTGACCTATGAACTGCAAGTGTAACCTTGACCTTTGAGATACGGACCTGGGTTTTGCGCGCGCCACATCGTCTTGTTATGGTGATCACTTGTGCCAAGTTATTTAAAAATCCCTGCATGGGTTGTGAAGTTACGGTCCGGACACGAAATTGCGTACCTGTTTTTAATCTATAAACTTCAAGTGTGACCTTGACCTTTGAGGTACGGACCTGGGTTTTGCGCACGAAACATCGTCTTGTTATGGTGATAACTTATGCCAAGTTAATCAAAAATCCATGAAAGGTTTTGAAGGTACAGTCCGGACACAAACTGCAGAATGACGGACAGACAGAATCTGGACAGACAAGACAGAATCTGGACAGACAGACGGACGGTGCGATTACTATATGCCCGCGAAATTTTTTCGGGGGCATAAAAAATTGATTCCTTACGATCTGGGGTGGATTTTCTTCTTGGAAACTTATTGAGTATTTTATTAAGTTGATAGTTCATGACACGAGCAGTTGAGACTGGTCTTCATTAAGTGGGAACTGAGGAAACCTGATCATCAGGCTAAAAGCTGCAATGAAAACCTAACTGAAATTGTGAATAACAATGTGTTTCGTAGACTTTACGGTACATTTTTAGGAAACGTACAAAGACTGCATTTTAAGTTAAACGTACAAAGACAGCATTAAGTTAAACGTACAAAGACTTCATTTTGAAGTGGCAAGTGGCTCTTTAATATAAAATCTCGAAAACATTGACAAACTCTTCGATAAAAGACTCTATAAAACGTTTAATAAAAGCTGTAAAACATTTATTAAAAGCAGTAAAACGTTAAATAAAAAACAGTTAATTTAACCTCCAGTAGTCCTTCAACAAATGTTTCCATAGATACGCTGCCTAAACAGGGTTATTAAAAACTGTTTTCATGTTGCATTTCAATAGCTGCTTTTGAAATCTTATCCGTATGATTCTATGCCATTTAAATGGATACTGACAATTTAATCTGAATGACTATTTTGTAAGACTTGCAGAATATGATCATATTGTCCTGAAATCCAGCTGCACTGTTCAAGATTGCAATTTCATACGTGTGCTTCATCATTAAGCTAAATATGTTCTTGTTTTGTGTCTTTATAATGATTGTAAAACTTTCTAAAAATATCATGTTTTGACAGCAGCATCGATCAGGCTTGCAGAAGGATGGCATTTTGTTGACTAAATGAATATAAAAAGGTTAGGTTTTGCAATAAAGAGGGTTTTGAAGGGACGCGTGGCAATCTTACAGCACCTTGATTTGCATATACTGAACCAAACAGCTAACGCACCAGTAGACAATACCTTTAATATCTCAATAATAACAATCAATAAATCAAAACAATTTCATTCTGAACGAGACAATTATCTTTTCAATAACGACTGTAAATTAAAAAAAACAACAATTTTTAATTTAAATACATTTATTTGCTTTAAACACTTTATTATCTATTTTCCATATGTGGAAAAAGCATGATAACATCATTCAAAGATGGCTGCCTCTATTGGAGTCTTTTTGCACATTTTCAAAGGTCAGCTTTTAGGGGACTGGGGCCAGGGCCCTCAGGAAGGGGAATTTTGCGTTGTTTTCATATCAGAGGGGAATTTCTAAGAAACACAAATTGGTGTGTTTATTTATTATTTAAGTGGTACCAAGAATTTACCATTCCAAATTGCAAATTGTATGCTGTTTTCCTGTTTTGGAGTTAAAAACTGTCTAATTTTTTTTTTTATATATATATATTTTTTTAAGAAGGAATTTTTCACAGGAAAAGGGGGAAAAATATATACATTTAGGGGAGGGGAATGGCCAAACGAGTGCCCTGGAAGGTCATATCGCCTATATTTTTTAAGATATTTTGACAATTTTTTCAGCTTTTTCCACGTTTTTTAAATCCCTTTTAAATGTAACTAGTTCCAGAATAGTGCAACATCCTCTAAATATATTAGCAGTGCAATATGTTCTAATTAGCAATTAGTAAAATGCAAAAACAATTTGCTTTGAACATTCCAAATAATTATTAATAATGATGTACACATGCTACAAGTTATGTAGAAAAATGAATGTGGCCCTAACAAATTAGATTGCCATGTTATAAAGTTACTACACAAAGGGAGTCTATTGTGTTTAAAGCTGAAATGCCTCTGAGGTCTTTGCATACATCCCACGATGATATTTAGCAGTATTGAATATTTTATCCTGTTTCTTCGAACTCACTTTGGGAAGGAGCGTAGCATTGCAAAATCTATAGCTTATTTTTTGCTGATGCAAGCTAATAATTAAAATTAGGCGCTTTCACTTGTAGTTGCGACCTTGAATATTAACATTGTGTGTGTTATTGATCGTATTTAGCAATCTTGGTCTCAGATCTATAAGCCTTCAATCCTTGAAATGAAAATGGCATTTTGGAAAGATTGTTCAATTTGCAAAGCAAGATGCATATATTGTTGATGAAAACATATTCTGGTTTGATAAGTAACAGATTTCGTCCAGCAAGAGGAAGTCAAAAATGTTATTTTCTCTTTTAATTGGCACCTAGGCCTATTTACATGTCACCTACATTTTCTGGCACCAATACTTGTCTATGAATCATTATTAGAATTACGCAGTGAACTGTGCTACTGATTGTGACGACGTGCGAATTTTCAGGCGTTCATTTCAAAGTTTAATGCATTTTGTCAAAATAAGGGAAACGTGAAAACTTGTGGTTTCTGATTTTTGCCAAATCTGATTTGCAAGTTTTTTTCAGTATTAATGATGTGGGAGTGTGACAGTAAACAAAACTGAGGCTTTTGCTGCAAGTTGTTTCTAATTGGAGTTAGTTGTTCCTAACCAGGCCAGATAATGATGTAAAACTTTATTGAGGGGTGACCGCTTAACTATTGTAACTGTATATATAAAAGGAAGAATATACAATAATTTCAAGTTGCGAAATGTGGGGTTGAAAGTTCAAGGTCATGCAATTTTCACAAGCCAAATCAGTCATTATTGTGGATTGGTTAGAGTGCGATGGGGATGGTATGGCTGGGGTATTCACATTAATTAGTGTTTCGAAATGTATTAAAGTTGTGAGATGTTGCATATAACCATTAAGTAAAATGATATTTTGATAGAAGAGTTTGAATATTTTCATACTAACCATGTCCTATACAGTTTTGGATGTCTTGATCTAATCGATACAATTTCGTCTTGTTTCCTATGGTAACCATAGTAACCAGACGGAAGGCTGGAGATAGGTGTGTAGTTGTGTCAAAACAGAATTTCATGAATTTTTATTAAACTGCCGAGCATATTGCAGACAATCGGCTGTGTCGTCGGAGAAAACCAGCGGATAATTTGGATTTGAATTTGCCCCATCCAGGAATATAAATTGCTTTGCTATTTTCATATGCAGCTATAAACTGTCTCCTGCAACTGCTGCAAGTAAGTGACCCAGCTGCTTATGCACTTTTACTTAGAGTCTCCGAGGAACCCTGAATTTCTCCGAGTATGTAGACAATTTCCATAAATGTCTTTCCATAAAGCTTTCCAGGAGGAATGGACTGGTAAACCGATGAAATATTGGCATTTGAATAATGTTTTATAACATTGAAAAAGTATCAAATGTTAGCAGTTGGTTCCAATAATCTGGGGAGAAAAAGTGCTTGTAAATGTATTGAATGTTGGAAGTTGTTCCTGTAAAGTGCTTGGGTTGCAGAAAATTCTGCACTGTCAGAGTGTGGTGTACAATTGTATTGATGAAACAGATGGTTTGCAAAATAGAGGAGGGGAGATATGGTTATGTATTTAAATCAAATTCTTCATGTTTGTGTCCCCTGTACTGTGTAGCTAATTGACAGATAGATTGTCAGACATTTGGCTGTCTGATGAGAAATGGTTGTTTTGGGCCCTTTCCATATATCATTGGTACTGGTAATTTCTAATTGTTTAAAGCCTTAATGCCCCTGATCACCTCAGGTTTTTCCCAGATAGACACTGCATGAGTGCAGAAATATTTTAATTAACCCAAAAGTTAGCCCAGTACTTAATGTCCTAATTGAAATCATGTCATGGTTCCATCAGTTTTGATTGATTAAACTTGAAAGCTCAATGTTGGACAAGAAGCAAAATTAATGATCAGCTTGTATAACCGTTCAGCATTATTATAGTTCGTAACTTAGTCTTTGATGCATTTATTAGTTCCATATCGACTGTCAAAATTGGGGAAAAAATAGCGTGGTTTTCGATGTTTAGAGGAATTTTTTTATGTTCATTAAAATGAATGTTTTATGTATAATATCAGGTTTCAGAATTTATTTATTTTGACATACAAACTGTAAAGTCTCACTTTTATTAAAAAAAAGATTATTTTTTAAGATTGCGAATTTTTTACCCCAGAATTGAGAAAAAATACAGGTTTTTGCAATTAATTCGAATTTCAGCCCCACTTAAATAGGTTAAAAAAGTCCGGGAATGGTTATAATCGAGAGGTATTCATGTTGAATTAGGTTATATTGAGGAAAAATGCCTCCGGGTAGGTGTAATCAAGAAATACTGTTCTATTCTACATGCAATGAAAAGAGATCCAAAAATAGGTATGAAGGATGGGGAAAAAGTATGTTTACCTGTCGAGTTACTGTCATTTTATCAGAAAAAGTGATGTCTAATCCACCAGGGCTTTGCATGAAATTAAAACCCTAAACCATGCAACATATTGTCTCAAATGTTAATGTACCATCTTCTCGCAGACAACAAAATTATTGTGTACAGCTCTTGGTCACCACCTCAAATTGTCCCGTTTTAGAAGCGTATCGTGCAAGACGGCAGCAGCGGAACAGAATTACCGAACAGAATTACGTATAGACTTCCTTAATGGTCTGAAGTATCTGCCGATTTCCATAAATGTTGGCTTCCAGGCTTCTGTTATTGGCTTATGATGGATGTTACCAATGGATATGAACATTATCTGGTGTCTAGACGGGTCTTTAGTACACAGTTATGTTCATAAAACTTATTTCTCTCCCATCAGGTTACCACTCTTGGAGGTTTTTCAATATTTGCTGTTTTATAGGCAATGCTGATAATGCTGATCTGTGATCAGTAATGTATCATTGTTTATTACCATGGTCAGTTTCTGCTGTGAGAGAGAGTATTGCAGTATTAATTTATATGAATGTTGTTTAACAGCTCATCAACACAGTAGGTTATTTAGAGCCGCCCCAGAGAGAGGGGAAGGATACATGGGAATCTGGGAACCTGCCCTACTCTTATTATTGAATAGATTCCTATGGTTCTTTAACGTGCTCGTCGGATAGACCGATACACGGGACCGCCCGGTTTACGTCCCCATCCGACGGACGGGGCTAAGGGAAAGTGTCTTGCCCAAGAACACACCGACGTAACTCAGAGGCACCACAGAGGATTGAACCCGGGGCCTCCGGTTACAAATCTGCCGCGCTACCGACTGCGCCACGCCAGTATTAATGCAGATAGGTGTGTATTATACGAAACCCACTAACAGCAATTTCAGATAGAAGTTTTTTACTTGACCATTTTACATTAGACAAAGTTGAGCAACTATGTCAGGGGCGTAGCTTCCTATAGGCTGTGCAGGCAGCGGCCTACACCTTTCTCTGAGAAATCGAAAAAAATAAAAATGCCAAAAATGCAATAAAAATAGGAGGCCTAGGCGGGTAAGAGGCTAAATTATAAAATCGCAACAAAATATACTCAAATATGATCCAGAGATAACCGATGGGTAAATGTTTTCAGTTTCTTTTTAGTTATAAGATATATAATTTACGGTAAAAAGTAAGGATATTGATGCTCTTATAGACATATTCACTGGTAGGAAATATACGCCAAAACGCACCTCCGACAGTAGCTGAAAAAAAAATCGGGAGCATGCCCCCTGACCCCACTAGAACTCTGTCTACACATATTCAGCCAAGCTATGCCCCTCCCTGTATGTAATAAAATGTAAAAAAAGGGTGAGCTATTTTACAAAGTTTTACAAGCACTTTTAGACAGAGTAGTTCCTGGGCAAGAGTAGAGAGAGTCACTGCTTATTCCGGCAGAGGGGTAAAAAAAACAAATCGCATTCTTTCAAGGTCTTTATCATCGTCGGGGTTCTCCACAGGATTTTTTTCAAGCATAGGGACATTTTACATACGCAGGCAGGGTTCAAACTTGGCCTGGATTTTAGTTAGAAGTGACTTGTTCTCCAAAGGAAATGGAAAGAAGTGATCAAAAAATAGGGAGAAGTGAGGGAGATACGATCTTTTAAATTAAGCGCGCAATCGGTTATTGTTAATTATTAATTTATATACATGTATACGCCCTATTGGTTATAACCTTTTGACATAATTATATACTGTAACTATAAAAGAAAGGATTGAGAGAAGAATTAATATAAATATATTGCATGTATCGATTTATTCATCTTTCTATCAACTTGTATGGAGATCTATGGACGGTGTGAATAGGATTCTCAAACTTCTTCCTAAAAGACTTATTCCTAATTAAGACCTATAAGACCAATTTATGTGTTTTGTTTCCCAATTTGTATTAGCTAAAAACAATGTTGATGTTAAACTGATCCAGTTATATCTAATAAAAAAATTTTTTTTCTCCATCCGAAATTATGTACCTGTCCGAACTACTATGAAACCGCACTTTTCAGGAAGTGAAATATTATATTAGTCTAGATCATCTGCGACGCTTGCTTGTTTTCAAGACAAACGTCTAGAACAGTCAGTCCCCCTGAACTAAGTTTGATTTTTGTCGATACACTGGTAAGGTTTCTGATTGGCGGAGACAGGAGCACCTGCTATCCAATATATACAAAAAGTCAGAAAGACAATTACAATAATTCATAAATACAAGGTAAACAAAGAGGGAAACTTCATTATTATATCGACAAACTTAAATGCGGGATGGCCAGAAATACTTGAATAAAAAATAAATACGGTCACGCGCAAACTGTCAAGACGTTTGTATTTACGATCAAACGTCAGTATTTACAATCAAACGTCAGTTGTTACTCGTGTGGTGACAAAACAATGATCGTGGCTCAAGTGAGAATTAGAATTTTTATCAGAATTTGCAGCCAATCTGCAGTTCTAGAGGTGTGAAGATTCCTGCACATTTTTTTTATTTCCATGTAAATTGGGATTTGACCTGAAATGTTCATTCCTGTTGGTTCGCAGTTAAACCCAATTCCTCTGTGCCTAAACAGACTGTCCACACAATTTTCCAATAGGCAGTCATTGTAATATAGTTGTCCAGACTTTGGGACAAGAAGCTGGCTAGACGGAACTCCAGAAATAAGAAACTCCAACATCTCTCTTTTAACAACTAAATTGCCCTTCTGTATATTTTACAGTCATGTTTGGCGATGATGACAGGTCAGTGTCTCGTCCATTATTATTCCAATTTCTTTCCGAATGTTCGGTAACTCTGTAGATAATAGGCATTTCACTTTGGGGCTTCGGTTCGCTCCCTGATGGACATGTTTATTTTTAGTCTAAGAATATGGAAAATGTCCGACTTTTTAAAAGTTGTGTCCGTCCAAAATCTCGTACCTATCCGAATTACGGCGTCGCACTTTCCCGGCAGAAAAATATAGCCGATATTTGATCGTAATATCATCAATTACGAACAGTTACAAGCTTTCTTTTAATATTGCTGATAGATCATGCATAAAATGACTATATATCACCTAACATGCATTCGTTAAGCAGTTAAAAACTGCAAACGATCGACCGTTACCGAATGCACTGATTAAAAAAAGTGCCGATTTGGGCAAACTTACTTTTCAATTTAGAATAAAACAAGCGGATGCAATTAACCACCTGGTGATTGGTGTATTTCGCTTTAATTGTCAGCACTGAATCTATAGTCTTCAATAAATGATGTCCCTATACTCCAATATCCAATGTTTTCCAATCTAGGTGAACAACAATTGATGACCCTTGATTATTTACGTACAATTGTTTACTTGGCCATCTTTCAATCACTCGAGACCCAATTTTATTGGTTGGTTGCATGATCATAACCCCGCCTTGATCGATTTGACAGGCTGCGACTGTGAATGTTTGACACATGCCAGACCCGCTGTATATTACAAATTATTGATTAAGCGGCTTCTGTGTGGTCGGAAGGTCCTAGGCAAATCGGGGAGAAATTGATGCATCCCCAAAAGCGTGTTTCGTCCCCAAATTTTGTCATACCAAATAAAAAAAATATTACTATGGTTTAGGAAATAAAATTGAGTCGTATCCATTTATTTGGGTTGGTTGTGGGAGGGGAAACATTTAATATTTTATTTTAGGCCTAAGGCCTTTAAAAGAGTCCAACGTTTAATATTTAATTCTGCGCTTGCAGATATTTTTTATTTGTAGACACTTGTCAAGATTTCTAGTTGCATAAATGTCGTTAAACACACATAGATTGAAGGTTGTGTCACGTGGTAGCATGGCAGGTATATAGGGATCACTTTGTTCATCAACTGGTGTTTACATTTTCTATTATTAAAGGACAATCCATGTTTTTCCGGAAGGGTACATAACATTTCCATTTTCTCATATTTCTTAATACCATGCTTCATACATACACATTTGTGGTTATAAACATTAAAATGTCTTCCCAATTCCATTATATAGTCTTGTCATAGAAATTATTTTTATGCCACTCTGTGATACTTTTTATTACAGTTTTCTTGTCTCATATCAGTCTGAGGTTACTGTCCCTGTACAACATGCCTGATCTGTTAATGGGATGTAAAACCCCATTTCCCAACTTTGACTTACAATTATTGCAACATAATGTCGAGGGGTTGGCGCAAAACTATTGTAACAGAAGGAGATATAATAGTTTTTGCACTGAACCCTCAATATTCTCTATCTAGAGATGTTTTTTTTCTGGAGACTTGATTTTCTTAGACCCTTGTTGGAAACAATTTATTTTTGCTTTCTATCAAACATTTTCCCAAAGTAGTGATATCATGAACTGTGGGGTCATTATTATTTATAGCTGTTCGGAATGTTTTATATTGATTTATAGCTGTTAATTATCGTTTTTGCTACAATAATATTTGAATTGCTTTTCAAAGATAAGGATTTTTAGATTTGAGTGCTTTTGTAACCATAGCTTTTCTATAAAAAAATATCTAATTTCCAGTGTTGATGTCTTTGTTACTGATTTTCAGTGTCTGTTCCAGGTTTTGGAAAATAGAGTGCAATTTCCTCCTCCTCAAAAAAACTGAGGGGATTTTCAAAAAAAAGTACCCGGTAGAGGGTTACATTTGTGATACGATTCCAGAGTTTTAGAACCAAAAGAAACACGAAAGAAATGATCAGTATTACAGATATTAAATGCGCAATCTGGCACACACATAAGCTTCCTTGAACTTTCGATACTAGTTACCTTAATTTTTTGCCAATTTTGTATGGAAATAAAAAAAAGATTAGGTGGTAAAATAATTATTTATTGATAATTCCAGTCATGCAGCTTTATAAAAAGCCCACTGTCATACCATTGAATAACGCGCAGATGATGGCAGTATATGAAAAGATTTTTGTAATGTACACATTTTTTTTTTCTCCAGTTGTCAAGTTGCACATTTTTCTCCATTCAGACATTGAACAGGAAGTTGAAAAATAAAATGTAATGGCTCAGGAAAGAGAAAAGATGCCTGCTAATTAAACAGATTTAAAGTTGGTGTCGGTGTGTTGAAAGGGCGGGAGATAAAATCGGCAGATAAAATGTCACACAATAAGTACCATTGATATTTTACACCAATGGCAATACTTCTGTTAACTTTAACATGAAGCTTAACCATAAAGCTTGTATTACTCTTGATAAGCGCTCAAAGCAGCAATTTTGTAGCATGGCAGACACTTAGGGATCAGTTAGTCCTTCATCTGGCTATAACTTTGTTCATGAAACTTCATAAACATTTTATCTTATCCCAAGTCAAGTTGTTTCACATGTCCAATAACTCTGACTTTCATGTTGGCAGAGTTATGCCCCTTTTCATAATTTTTTTACCTGTAATCTGTCCTAGGTCATAACTTTAAATAAGAACATTGAATGTGATGCAATTGTTCCATGGAACTTATAATTTGTAAGTCCTTTTCATTGAATGAGCTCTACCCAAAGCAATGTTTCTTTCCTATATTTTGGCAACATCAAAACCCATACCTTGGTTGGGGGTGGGGGGAATACAGTAAAAACATGTTTCATAGTTGTATCATTGTGTATCTTTAACAATGTTTACAGTACACCAAGGTCAACAGAGGCATTTAAAAGCGTTTTGTACTTAATACATGTCGCACTTTCATTATATATATATTTTATTTTTTTGTCTCTTTCAGTTGGGAATTTTTGGTTGACATTGGGCATATGACCTAATAACGGCTATAAAAACAGTAAGCAATAAATCACTGCAAAGCGTCTTTGGACGTTGCATTATGCAACCAATTTTTCATAGTAAACAGATTTATTTGCAGTGGTGTAGATGACAACCTAGAGATGCAGAACAGTGTTAATCCAGTTATCTGTTATTGAGTCAAAGTGTTCGAGGTCATCAGCATGTTGACTTAAAAAGAATTGGCGGGAATAACAGCTTATAATGTCAAGTACGGGAACTATTTGCTATGATGAAAGTATGTCGCCATAGATATCAGGGGATGGCGTGCATTTCCTATTCAACATTGTTATCAATTCAGATAAATTTTTATTTTTTAAATGGGAACTTAGGTCATAAATATGAGGGGGTGTCCCTGATATCGTAAGCATTTCTCATTGGTGAAAAGGGGTACACATTCCCATTGCAAAATCTTAATTTAATCGAGACAGAAACTAACTACTGGTAAAAACATAATAATATGAATAAAATTATTGAAATTGTGTCAAAAGTGACTTTTTTTGGGGTAAAAATATACTTAAGTTCCCATTGTGAAGTATCGATAATGGGAAGATCAAAGATTTACCTTTCCTTAAAGTATTGGGTTGTGTCTGGTGTGTCAATCAAATGCAGTGTTGTACAAATGTTACTGGTTCACAAGGTTTTAGGTGCAAGTTTTGTGAGAAAATTCCATCTCACATCTCCCTGAATATTGTCGATTTTGTGTTGCGTGGTTGATTGGGCAGAAGTCGTTATTCGGTTACTAATTGCTTTACAAATTGATCATAAATTTACAAGCTGATTGTTTAGTGTGGTATAAATAAACAAAATAAATTATGATCTTTATGAGAAAATCTTTCGATAGGTGAACGTGAAACTAGGTATAAATAAAGAACAAGCCACAATAGTTCTGTGTCGACCTCTCCACTTGAATTTCTTCCCGGAAAAGGGGATGTTGGAGAGTGGTGTCTCCTGTTGGTTGTTTGGTTTAATGGTGTTTTTTATATCATTTCCAGCACATTTTAGGCTATATTAACGGTAGATTTTTAAGTGGTGGATGCAGACCACCCACTTCTTCCTGGGTAGAACTAATACTGTATACCTCCCGCCATCCGTAAGAATTGACACTTTCACACAAGCATTTGTAGCCTACACTGTTGAATAATTATTACCCTAATATTGAATTGTTAGGTGTCGATAAACTTCTCGCTCAAATTTAGAGCTGTTCAAGTAAACGTTGCACAGGTTTCATTGCACTTGAGGTAATCCTATATAAAGCCGTGGTCACATCTTACGTAGTTGACCGTAGTGGGGAATGACCGTAGTTGGCCGTAGTTGAACGTATTAAACGTAGTTGAACGTAGTTACACGTAGATAACCGTAGTTTAACGTAGTAATGAACGTAGTTTGAACTTATGATTTGCCCGTAGTAAGCACATAATTTTTCAACATGTTCAAAAATTGGTTACGGTTAACTACGATGTTGTGACCCTACTGTGACCGTAGTTTGAACGTAGTTGACCTTAGTTAACCGTAATTGACCCTACTTAACCGTAGTGTGTACCGTAGTTGACCGTAGTACCTGCCAAGACACATCAACATTACGGTTAACACTACGGTCAACTAGGGATCTACTAGGGTTGAACTACGTTTGAAGTATGTTCATAGTACGGATAACTAGGGTCAACTAATAAGAAATGTTGTTTAGGAGTTCCTGGTCACGTGGTCCCTGTGGTCTGTCGCGTACATTTCTGGGATTACAGACATCTTGTTTTTTAGGATTAAATTGTTAACTGCATACTTAAACAATGGGTGACAGAGTCACGATTGCGAAGTTCTTGTGGCAGAATAAGCGATCAGCAATGTTGGCTCGTCAACTTCCAAAAGCACAATGACTGTAGCTTACCCGTACTGCGCAGGCGCTGCCACAACGTTTTACCGTAGCTTAACGCAGTTGACCCTAATTTACCGTAGTTGCGCGTACTTAGGACGTAGTTTATACGTAGTGTAACGTAGTTACTCGTAGTTAGACGTAGTGATACCCTAGTTAACCCTAGCCACTTTGCTCGCAGATGAATGTAGTTGACCGTACTTACACGTAGTTCAACCTACTTAGACTTTCTATATTTCCTCTTTTTGCCAATTTTGAACCTACTTCGAACGTACTTCAACCTAGTTGACCGTAGTAACACTACGGCAGACTACGTTTGAAATGAACTACGGTCAACTACGTGCATGACCGTAAATGTGACCATGGCTTAAGAGGCGTCTTGACTATATATGTTGAATGTATATTAAAGACACATTAAATGTGGCATAAAATTATATCGTATTGGCCCCATTCAGATCAATTAAAATTTTATGAAGGACCCACAGTAGATTAAAGTTATATCATTCCTGACATAGATGAAGCACCCATAAGTCACCCAAAGTGTTATTATTCCCTTTGAAAGTGTGACCTTCTCAGATAAAGTCCTTATGTTTGTTAATGTTTATACTATTTGAGACAACTCAAGCTATCATCAAATAAAATAGTCTGCATTACGTCCGCTTGGAATTACTGGCTTCAAACATAAGTTGTTGAGAGCTATTCAGAAATGATTGGGATTTTAAGATTTTATTTTGATTCTAATTGCAAAATATTAAAAACAAAATAATCACTGGGACAACAGACAGTCTAAAACCCCTGTCGCACTAGGGCCGCATTCTCACGGCGTCCAAGAAAAATGCAGAACGCCGAGGTGCGCGCAGTGCGATCGCAAGCATCGCCGCAGCAACGCAGTGGTATCGCCAGTAGACGCATTGGGATCGCATAGAACGCCAAGCGACGGTGCGCACTTTGAGCATGCACAAAACAAACGCCGTCGCTCGGCGTTCTGATAAGAGCGCAGTGGGGTCGCCGTAAGGTCGCCATAGCAGCGCAGTAAGGTCTCCTACAACGCCACAGGAGCTCCGCGGGCGCGCACAGAGGTCGCAGTGCGAACGCTGTGGTTGTCGGTGGCGCTTGCACGGAGATTGTACGGCGTTCTCTGAGATGTCACTGCGTCTCTACCGCGCTTATACTACGCGTCTACGTCGCTTATACGGAGTGTTATTTATTTTACTGCGCTCTTACAACGACTGTACGGAGCTGTCACGGCGATCATTGCGCTCCCAAGGCGCTTATACCGCGTCCATCGGCGTTTGCATGACAAAAACGAACAAAATAGTATAAATGAATAATAGGTAGTGCAAACGAACGTCTTCAACACGCCGTCAGCGCAGTGTGAGCGCCGTGAAAGCGCAGTGCACGCAGTGGAAGCGCCGTGATAGCAGACAATCGCCAACAAGAACTCCGTAGGAACGCGATAGAACGCCATGGGAGCTCCGTAGCAACGCCTTGGTCGCTGTGAGGACGCCGTGACATCTCCATCTTCACGAAAAATATCAGATTTTTCTTGCGATCTCACGGCGTTCTGGAAAATTAAACAACGCCGTGCCAACGCAGTGGAAACGCGGTATAGTGTGACAGGGGCATAAGATAAAGATTGAGGGGGTTCATTCAATTCATTTGCCATTTTAGGGACCCTTCGAGAGTTGGTTTGATTCTTATAATTTGTCCGACACTTTAATAGTCAAACTCTTTATTTCTGTCGTATTTTCCAGGCTAGGCATTCTGTGAGAAATAAAATATGTTCCATTCAGTGGAGCTAGGATAGTTGTACTTTACATGGCATGAAAATTCCACTCGCCGTGACGAGTGCTCATTGATGCAGGACGGGTAGAAATTCAGATAAATTCTTTTACGATCAAATATAGCGTAGGACGAGTAACTCAGAAACTAATTTTCCTGCCCTGCTTTACATCAGCTACATGCATAAAAAAGTAGTCCTTATTTTTTCTTAATGTCTAGCATCAGCAGTATATTGAGAGATGCCATTTAAATAGCTGTTTCTTTATAGAGCTCACAGCTGGGTGTCTACTTGTGAAATGACATCAAATCAAGCAATCTCCAAGCAGAGTTATCATTCCTTGCACTGACATATATATCCTTGTTACCAGTACTAAATTACAAGATTTGACATTACCTGTTAAATTGGAATATTTTTGCCAGAAACTTATTTACTTCTTGTGTAAATATAATTTTCAGAATACCTGCAAATTAGATGTTGCAAGATTTGAAATAATGCATGAAAACAATTCAGTTTTATTCAGGACTATTTTACTACCAAAATAATATGTACTTAGTTCTCCTCAATCAATACGCATATGTAAACATTTCAAACCGAAGCTCGATAGCAGAAAATTACTAAAAATTTTAACTCATAGAAAAACACAATTTGAAAAAATTGAATATACTATAGGTCTATATTTTATCTTTGCGGATCACATAAAAGGATTTATTACAAACATCGTCATAACTTTTTTTGAATAATAACGTGACCTAACCGTTTGCCCTACTTTCTTTAATCGGAAATTGTATTTCTGCTAAAGTGGTTATAAAAGCTTAGCCAAAAATGGCTAAACAAAAACCGAATTGGCTAAAGAAAATTGAGGTGGTACCAAAATGGCTAAAAAAAAATTTGTCCAATGAGTTGAATTGAATGTTGTTTAAATGCTCATCAACACAGTATAGGTTATTTAGAGCCGCCCCAGAGAGAGGGGAAGGATACATAGGAATCCGGGAACCTGCCCTACTCTTATAATCGAATAGATTCCTATGGTTCTTTAACGTGCTCGGAGGATGGACCGATACACGGGACCGCCCGGTTTACGTCCCCTTCCGACGGACCAGGCTAAGGTAAAGTGTCTTGCCCAAGAACACACCAACGGAACTCAGTGGCACCACGGAGGATTGAACCATGAAGAGCCCAGTAATGTACTAGTTTAACCGTTAGCAAAAAAAAAGTTCTTTGAATGCAAATATTTGTTACTGCAAGTGAAAGAATAAGTTTCAAGCAACAGATGGTGGTGCTCATTAGCTTGTATATTCTGGAAAGAGAAAGTGCATATTACAGTTGTATATGTTACATTACAGCAGTGTTTATTTTATTTCAGCATTGAAAGCATTAAAGAGTAATAAATCTGCCTAATAAATGGTCTGATGAATAACAGCTGTGGCGGCTGAAATTAATCAGTATTGTGAAATAGTTAATCTTTATGTACCAGGGCACTAGTCAGCTTTTAGGGGACTGGGGCCAGGGCCCTCAGGAAGGGGAATTTTGCATTGTTTTCATATCAAAGGGGAATTACTAAGAAAAAGAAATAGTGTTTTTTTTTTATTAGGTGGTAGAGGTGTAACAATACATCGAACTATCGATGTATTGCGATCGCCCCGATAGCGATGCATCGATAGCAAATTGAACTATCGATTACTATTGCCGATAGTATGCTGAACTATCGATAGTTTCAATAGTCTGTTAATATTTATATTTCAACAAATAATCTGATCAAGTCATTCATTTCAGTCTAAATTCAGAGTTTTTACGTTTGCTAAGTCGTGTTTTCCTCTCCCAAAATAGCACACTCGGAAAACTAAGCAGGTGCGCGCATGATTTCATTTATGGCCTAGTACAATATCAATACTATTCAATAGCAATACTATTGCAATAGTCAATTGTCCCTTCAATAGTCGGCCCTATTAAGTGGTACCAAGAATTTACCATTCCAAATTGCAAAATGTATGCTGTTTTCCTGTATTGGAAAAACATTTATTTTTTTTAAGAGGGGAATTTTGCACAGGAATAGGGAGAAAAATATATGCATTTAGCAGAGGGGAATGGCCAAACAAGTGCCCTATGTACAACTATTTTTGAAAACAGTACAGTATGAATTCTTAGAAAAAATATTCTGAAGAAATGTTTTGCAAGAAAAGTTTTGGGTAGATCCAAACAGCATCCCCGCAAATTTTTGATAATTCAAGAGATGATCGCAAAACTGTTTTAACTAAATATAAATAAAGAACAAAATACAGTAGTCTGAAGTCGACTCCTCGTTTAAGCCTTGCCAATTAATCACCAAGTACAAACTACTGAATCCTTGTAATGTCATTCACCTTGAGAAAACAATAAGTAAACAAAAGGTCAAGGGAAATGATGGCTACACAGCTGATATATTACATGCAAATTGCCATGTTGTTATCATAGTTAGTAGGTGAGCATAACATGGCATAAACAGATAAAAAAAATTGGTCACTGAACTGGGTTAAAATTCTGTTTATAAATACAGTTTCAGCCATGATTATTGCATCATTATGTTGTCAGAGTTGATCATTTGTACTATCAAAAGGATTGCTTTATTTAAGTTTTTAATCAAATTCGAAGGAAGTTCAGTTGTGTTTTTCTTTGGATACTTGTTTTAATGTCTACTCATAATTGGTTATAATCTGAATTA
Source organism: Cyrtodaria siliqua (assembly GCA_037043455.1). Lineage (NCBI taxonomy): Eukaryota > Metazoa > Mollusca > Bivalvia > Adapedonta > Hiatellidae > Cyrtodaria > Cyrtodaria siliqua. The sequence continues at coordinate 59,112 of JAWPHD010008109.1, forward strand.
AGTACCAAGATGATCACACAGTGAGTTAAATACCTAGTTTTTAGAGAATACATTTTGTGAAATTGTGTATTTTTTGAACTTTTTTAATTCCATATACTTGTAATTTTAATTTTGAAGATCTTTACTTCACCTTCATTAATAAAATTGGGCTACTGTTAGTTATGATTATGGTAGTATATAATCTTACTTGTGGAGCAGTGGGATTATTATAAGTTCTTGTTTAAACATGAAGTTAAAGCACTCGTGTCAATGCTGATTGCAAGAAGTATTCATCAGTGTAACACAGCAAGCCTCGAGTATGGACCGATGGCACTCATTTTTAACCCGAAAATGTTAGATAATTTTTGACCTGAACAATGTTTAAAAGTTAAACAGAATTTGTATAGGAAATGTGTGTATAAATGTTGCAAGGAATTTTAGACCAATTAACTATGTTGAATCGAAAATATGGACATAATTCATTATTGTGTGTGTCACTGAGTGAATTTGGAACGTGCCTAAAATGGTCTTGAAAGAAAATTCAGGAGTTGTTTAAATAAATGTCCATTTAAAGTTTAAAATTATTAATACTGAAGGTGTTGGATTTTGCATTTTACTTTTAAACACGTTTTTTTCCCCACAAAAAAATGGCAAAAGCGTAATTTGGGTTTGAATTTCTTAGCCTTATACACAACATTCTGAAAGTTCTCAATACTCTCTCTTATACTATAATAACAGCTTCACTGCGGGGTAAATGTAAGGGATCTGCAATTAATTCAACGACTGAATAAACTAACATAATAATTATATATATCTATAATTCGAAGAGATTTAACTAAATCTTATGTTGAGTTATAGAAATCTATAAATTGATTTATAGTTAAATTTAATTATTGATATCTTAAAATCGAATATAAGATATCTATATTTCAATTGAATTATAGCTATCCATAATTCATTTTAAGATATCTATACATCGATTTATAGATATCTTATATTCAAATTATAGATATCTTTAATTCAATTATGGATATCTATAAATAGTGATTAAAAATAGTGATTAAATAGTTAAACGGCGCCCCATAGATGTCAACTATTTAAGTGGGCGATATCAATAATTTACTTGGTGATATCACCAACTAAAATTAAATAATTTGTATCACCTATTCATATAGTGCGATATCCCCAATTCTGACATATGATATCACGATACAATATAAAACCATCTATAAATCAGATCAATAGTTTGTTTGTAAGAAACAACTGAAGAAAGAGTGTTACAGTATTATGTAGCAATCCATTTCATTATCAAAAGAGAGGTCTCTCTCATGAAACAATATGTACAGTATTACAAAAGCCAAGTAATTGAGGGCCGAAAACCTACACAGCTCCCCATCCTTCCTCCTGTCAAATTAATTTGCATTTGTCTTTTTCCTTTCAACCAGTTGAATATGTTGCTACTCTTTATAGAACCTTCTGTTGGACATCTATGTTTTTTAAGAAAAGCTTTAGGTCATTAAAGTTAACCAATTCTCCTGATTCATCACAAATAACAGGTAAATCTGTTAATATTGGAAATTGAAATGCCATCTTCTGTTTTCTGTTTGTGTGGTCTATTTGGAGCCTCACGCTGAAAATAAAACTTAATATTTTAAAATTATTCTGCAAGTAATTTTATAGTGTAATGCAAAAAAAACAGGCGTAGGAACAATAGAGGCAGAGTATGTTTCGGCAATCCATATTTTACCAAATAATATGTTGACTACACCCCCACACACCCCCGCCACCCATTCAAAAATAAGCGTGTTTGTGCCTGGAAATGTTACTGTCACAGGGCATACGATTAGCCAAATGACATAGAAAAGTAGTTACAACTGGTTACAACTCGCCCTCAATATCTGAACTGACGATATACTAGATGATTAACTAAGGTAACGTCAAAGGTATGTTAATTACCACGAACATAACTAAATATAAAATAATTATATACTTATGCAATTAATAAAATTGTATAAACTTATCAGCATTTTTTGGCACATTTTTCCTTTTGAATTGGAACAAATTATATGATATAATATAAAATACAATCAAGTTCATATTAATAATCTTCAGTAAATTTCTGTATAACTGACAAATGTGTAACCTGTTACTCTGAACTGGTGGTAATACTGCACATGCCTAATACATGAATAGTATTTTGATTAGAGATATCTGTTTCCTCAAGTGGTGGTCAGCCCAGCAGGGGTCATGATTTATGGCCAAACTGAAGTTAACACTAATTGGACTAGCTGATAAGCCAGAGCATAGATTTCAGCCAAATTTTGGGATAAAATGCTGGACTGAATATGGTGTGAGATGCTAAATGGCATCTGTTGAACAAACACAGGGCTTTGCATTGTAAGAAAAGTAATCAAACTTAATTGACAGTTTGGCCAAAACAACAAACACACTGAGTGACAGTTTTCAAACATATGGTCCAAATAAGAAGTGTTATGATATGAGCAAACTTAATCACCAAGCTAATGGCTTGAGCTAATGATTTCAAACAATGTGTTACAAGCAATACTGACTTCAATTCACCCGACTAATTTGACTAATTAATAATTTTACAACAAAATAAGCTTCAGTTAAATACTTCCTGAAAAGTTAAAACAGATGCATTTATTTTCTTTTTCACAATCTCACACATACGCTCATTTTTAAATTATGTACATTACTTTTTCTATTTTTATTTTTCTATTTTTAATTCTATATAATAGTTGGGCAATGACCCCATCTGCTCATACTCTGGACATGTTTATTTGAATTTTGTCTCTCTCTTTATAAATGACATTGATTTGTTAGTTGTTTTGGCTTCTCTTTATAAATGACCTTGTTTTGGTGGTTATTATGAATATTCTCAAACCAGAATTCAAACTGTGTGTGTTTTTTATTTGCTTGAATAATATATTTTACTTATTGGTCCAGGAAACAGTTCAGACCTTGAAGAAAGCTTGATCATCTTGAAACTTTTTAGTAAACATTTAAAAGTTAAAAAAATAGTCGAAAAACTTGGGAGAGATTATAAAACACTGTTTTGATAATGGATTGTTGAAGTTTTTAAAAATTAAAAACAATCGTATAGATAAGTTCTTGGTAGTGAAAAGAGAATTACGTTAAAACAGAAGAATTAAATCGCACCAAAAGTGATACTTTATTACGGATGATGATGAGGGCAGTGATGGTGGGGTTTCGCCGACCCCTCCAGTCACTCTCGTGGCTGACCAACAACGGCCAAGGTAGAGGCGTTGTAACAGAGAGCAAGTATGCACCACTCCTGGAACTTGACTTCAGCAAAATTGAACACCATAACGTAAGTAATATGGTAGATTTCACATAAATTTGTTCAGATTTTCTCTTCTCGTTCTAAGGTAAGTTTTTCTTAAGACACAGATGGAAGTTTAAGGAGAACATCTTCCAAGATTCAGATTATACGAATCTTTCATGGGTATCCGGTGAAGATAGGGATTCCGACCTGAAGTATAAGTGTTTTTATCAGAACCAAGGCTCTGCCGAGATTCCGATTAAAACAAAATCTGAACCGAATACCCATGATAGATTTTTTTCTTACATATCAGACATGTTGTGCGTTGATGCTGCCAGCTACTAATGTTTTGCATGTTTTCCTGCATACCGGATGTTGGTGCGCACATGACTTTTATCTTTACCCATAAAGATAAGATTTTCCATCCCCCATGTAACACATGGATAGCCTTATGGGTATGCAAGAATACTAAAGGTAAGTGTTTAGGTCAAGTATGTGTTAGGGGTCATTATTTTATAGGTGAAGAGTTTTGTATTTACATGGCATCGATATGACAGCAGCAGTATCCATGCCAAGGTTCCTGGTTCCACTTTCTAGGTGATGCTAAATTCCAAATACCTAAAATTTATTTTCACAGATTGTGCAGTGACCTTCGTTAACATGGACGAAGCGTGTAGTTGTCGCATTATGCACCTTATAATTATATTGATGCCTTTTCTGTCCACAGGTGTACTATGCTAAGAAAAAGCGGCGGGCGGCCCCAGGTGCACAAGGAGATGAGAGCGGCCACAAGAAAGGGAAAGTGAACGTCCACGCGTACAACGATGGCTACGACGACGCGAACCACGATTATATTGTAAATCCTGGTGAAAAATGGATGGAACGATACGAGATAGATTCACTGATCGGAAAGGGATCGTTTGGTCAGGTAAGGTTTTTGATGGTCTTTATATGTAAAGACAGTAAAACTAATATTGGCTTGAAACCTTCAGGGTTCAATTTGCACTTGAAACTGTTGAACTATTAATTGTGTAGAAGGGCCCATTTTTGGATTTTTTATGTTTTGAGGATATTGGCATTTTTAGGAACATCTTGTAAAACTTTCTACCTAATTAACCTGTATGCCAAGTTTCAAGTTTTTATCTTCAAACATGAAGGAATAGGTCTCGCGGGCCTACATGTTGACCTATACATTTTCTGTGTTGGTCCCATTTTTATTCTTTAAGCTTTTATCTGTTTAAAAGTTCCCTGACTTACTTTTCGGCCAACTGAATTTAGAAAAATATCAAAAGGTGCCAAGTTTCAACCAGATTGCACAAATACTTTTCACATGCTCGATATGTAGAAGGAAAAAAAGGGGAAAACAAAGCAAATGAGAAATACAGACACAAGGTGATAGATAATGATCATTCTATTTTAAGTGATATTGTTCGAAATATGAGTAACTCCAGGCTGATCAGTGTTTACAATGTCTGACTACTGTTGCCCAAAACACCCCTTTGTCACATAAATGTAATGGTCTTAATTCAAAAAAAGAACAGTCCATTATATATATGTAGTGGGTTAAAGGGTTAAACACCAGGTTAAGTTCATGCTTGTAGACACATCTAGTAAACATCCCAGTTAATGACCTAGGAAGATGTGGTGGCAAGCCATTGTTATCTGTAACAGATAATCTTGAGAGCGTTCAGCGTTCATCAGTATGATCATCAGATATATACACGTGGCCCTGGCGAACTTGCATTCTGGAGGTTGTGGGTTCAATCCCCAGCCCGGTCATACTAAAGACTTCATAAAATGTTACTAATTGAAGCTCGAGCTAGACGCACAGCATATTATGGTCTGCCCGTTGTCTGTATAAAGTGACTGGGTAGGGTATCAGATCATGTGTCTATGGTGTGGTGGTATTCCAGTGTGGCAGCACAAAGGTATTACTGTTACAAAACACCGTTCATCCAGCTATAATACCCTTTCCATTCAACATGACTGTTTTACAATGAACTTTGACCAACTGAGCTCTTGTTTGGATTGGTAGACCTGATATGGCTGAAAGATAGGTAAAAGCGATGTTAAACCTCCTACAAACAAGCAGAACATTTTACATTGCTTCCATATATCAAACCATGATGTGATGAGTACCCTTTGTAAATTTTGTCATTTGAATAAGGCCACATAAAAAAATATGTGTGGTTCAGGTAACCCGACCAACCTATTTTAAGTGGCTGTGTGGTTCAGGTAACCCGACCAACCTATTTTAAGTGGCCGACCCTAAAACATTTGTATGCAGAAAATAAAAAAAATAATTAAAAAACAAACAAATTTGTTGATAATGCAAAAAAATCGAACTCCAGGTATAGTAATTTAACATATTAAATTCATTATCAGAATTGAATTCATTATTGAGGGGGGAAAAAAAGCCTACCTACCTAAAAAAACAACCTACCTACCTACCCTATTTTTTTGCCAGTGTTACCTGAACCACACATATTATTTTGTTTGGCCTAATAACCGTTTTACTGATATTTATTAATACACATCAGTGATTGTAAATCCTTGCATTCATATGATAATTTAACTCCCGACATCAATGAATAACCTTTGATATGGTTTCCTTTCACTATTTCGGTGGCACACACTTTTAAATAAATATATATATAGGAAATTTATACTGAATATTGTGGGTGCAATAAACTTCACAACTAAGTGCCATTTCATGTTAAATATTTATCATGCAAATTGTTTTAAAATTACAGCTGTTAATAACAGAAGTGATATGAGTGCTTTTGAAGTCTTTGTGCAGTACATAGACAATCTAGCTAAATAGTGGTATACCAATTAGTGGATAGTTGGCCCTGCAGGCATCTGTCATTGCAATATACATTGACCTCTGTCAATGTCTAAGAAAGTAGTCTACATCACATGACCATAGCTAAAATATAAAAATAGCAACAGAACTTTCAACACCGTGACACCACCAACTATCGGCCGTTGATTGACATGTAAACAATCGAAATAAACACAACTTATTATCAACATTTTGATATATAGTAAAGGTTAGTACTTTAATTTAAGTAGGTTGTTAAGATCTATGTGATATTGGAAAGTGCTGGTAAGCGTTACCATTGGTGATGCCTATTTTAAAGTTTTGACGGCGGAGTGATATGCCAAAGTACAAACCTTTATTCTACCGCAATATAATCCTGGGCATAATTTACTGTATATTTAAAACATTCAAGCCGAAAATTGTTTTCTTTATAATATAAGCATTTCATATGAAGTTAATTCAGAAAAATATTAGTGTCCTCAAGCAATTTTGCATTTCCACCGTTTGTCATCGTTTGCCAAGATTCTTGGTATTTGGTTAGACGTTGACAGAGATGTATGTGTATGCAAGGAACGACAACTCTGGGTAGAGATTGCTGTCATTGGTGGGTTTCGGATGCACTTCTCTCAATTCATAAATCTGTTTATCTGGAAAAAAACATTGTTTTATAAATCGCAACTACTGGATGATTAGTTTGTCTTTGTTCAGCACATGCTATTACAAAATCTGTTTATCAAGAGGTGAAAGTGAAACTATGCTAATTATATATATAATAAACAATATAAATAGTTTCACGTTGATAACCTCTCTCTATATGTATATGAAATTATATTTCATTTTCAAATTGCCATTAATATTGGAACCCAAATTATTTTTTTTCAATATTCCCAATGGTAATTAAATGTTAAAATTGTTCAATGCAAAGGAGAGTACCCCATGTGGTGCCCCAGAGAATCTGACTTCAGTTCCAGACATGTTTTGATGCACTTATGTATGTATAGGAATTTCCCAATCATTAACCAGTCTGCTAGTGAGATTTGCATACAGCTGTAAACAAACCAGTCTACAATAGGGTGTAATCCTGGTAAAAATGGCATCAATATGGTATTGGAAAATGAATCTGGTTTTATGTTCCTAACAGATGCAAGTTCATATTGATATATTGTGACAGCTACCTCAGAGGGAGCATAAATGAAAGTTTCCATATGAACGATCCACCAGCCCGGGAGGTGACCTCAGTTTTAAAACTGACTATTAATTGATAAAAAGACTTCGGTGGCACATTTACCGTGTGGAGGTCACGTATTATATACCGTAGAATAAATTACGTATTTTCTGATACTGGAGGACCTACCTTTGGTCAGGTATTTTTTAATCAAGTTTGGCAGGATTTTTTTATTAGTGACCACTGATCATGGAAACGTGGCTCCATCGTAAATGGAGTGTCTACAATAGAATTTGCAGCAACTCTGCAGTTCTGCAGGTTAGAAGGTTCTAGGCCTATTCTCCATATTTTATCTAGATGTAAATGGAGGATGAGCCTGGCATGTTCATGTTTGGCACCATATAACCATTCTTTTGTTGGTGCACCGTAAAACCCGAATTCAATTCATGTTGTTTGAATGAGATTTAAGGTCTACCCTAGCTGTGAGAATCATTACTCTTATGGTTATATACGCTGTCCGGGATTTTTCTAGGCCCAATATGGGGCCGAGATAATTATCCTCACATTTCCCCCAAAAAAGCAAAATATTTCCCCAAAATACAATTTTTTTTTTTACCCTTATATTAAATGTAGCCCTATTTGACAATTTATGTATAAGAGCTTGATTTTGAAACTATTCTAAACAGTTTTAGTGCCTTAACTATGTAATATAGTAGGATTTTTTTCACCCCTCAATTTGTAGATTTCATGCACACTTTTCCCAATTCAAAAGGCTCCTGACCCCAGTTCCAAAAATGCAGAAAAATCCCCGGCTGTGCCTACCATAGAGCTATATAGCGCCACCTTTATAAAGTAGGTATAATGTGCGGACGACACCGACTTATGAAGATATCATGCAATTCCGGCATAAACAGAATATAAAACCATAAGAGGTAATGCCCCACCCCGTTATAATTAAGGTGGAATGACCGGACGACCTCAGCGAGGTTTCTGACAATGAGCGATTCCTGCATAAACAGAATATAAAAAAACGTAAGAGCTAACGCATCACCCCCTTATAAATAAGGTCGAATGACTGGACGATCGCGGCGAGGTTTCTGAAGACATGCGATTCCTGCATAAACAGAATATAAAAACGTAACCCCTTATAAATAAGGTAGAATGACGCCGGCGAGGTTTCTGAAGACATCATGCAATTCCTGCATAAACAGAATATAAAACCACATCTACGTCTAGCCCAACGTTTCTTTAAGTTTGAACTTGTTTGCTTTGAAGACTAAGTAAGGTCAGTTAATATATACTGAAAGAAAAAAGAAACGCGACACGGGAATTTCCGCTATATATTATATGTACAATATGCTGCTGTTAATCGAATGGTACATGGCTACGTAAGATCTTTCCTTTCGGAAAAAAGACTAAAACAACACGTAACACAGCAAATAGTGTTCCTGCAAAGTTTCGTTACTGACAGAGTATGCGTTTGGCGCAATGCAAAATTTTGCAAACTTTTTACGTTAAATACATTTCTGGACTAGCTCAATTTTTCAAAGAGGAACTTCAACATTTATGAATTTCTTGTTACAAAGTGTACTGTAATTAAAACGTCTACACCATCACAGTTGTGTCCTTTCTCTAACTGCAACTTTTTTTTTATAAAACATATTGGGATTTCCTTGGAATATATATGGAATTAAGTGTGCAGTATATACAACATATAGCGAAAATACACATGTCCAGTTTCTTTTTCCTTTCAGTATATATTATGCAATTCATTCCAGTACATGTTTGAGGATATCTTCTATTTCAATTCATCATTTATCTCGGAGATTTCAAAAAAGGCTGTGGGCACATGTAATTATTTGCGAAACGTTTATATTGATAAGAACGCACAAACATGAAACGAAAAAGCGCCATGATATAAGTGCACTAATCCAGCATGAAATGGAGATTTCTGAATGAAAATCGTTTGCACTTTGCCTTGCATTAAATGGGAACTATGTAATCTCAGGTTATATTTTGAAGGTGTGATTTAAGCTAGGAACCGACGGGGTTTTATGTGAACACAGAATCGATTATTTAATCTAGATTCGTAGGGTAATAAAAATGAAATGAATGAATATTACTTAGGTGTTGTTTGGTGCCTTTGTTGTACTAAAAAATAATTCTTTCCTATTAAACTTGTGTATAGCTAACACTGGAGTCAGTTTTGCACATATAAAACATATAAATCAGAAAACGACACCTTAGTAATATTCATTCAGTTCTTTTTTATTATTTTATATTATTATAAATTAAATGATAAATTCTAGGTTCACATAAAACCCTGTTTAGGTGATATTTCAAATGCTGCTAAAATAAATTTGCGAATAAAAAAAATCCCTAATAAACTAGAGTCGGTGAGGTGTTTTTTTATTCAAATACTTGGGCCAAAAAAAATTGTTGCGTTCCTATTGCATGCTTTAAGATAATAGGGTAGGTCGGTAGGCATTTTCGTTCTTTTTTTTTTGGATCAAGATATTGTGAGATTCTATTTATCTCATAAACCCCATACAAGTTGATGATACAACTGTGAAAGTTTTCTCTGTGATGTTGTCGATTTACCTGGATATAACACCATCACAGTTAAATTAAGCATTCCTGTTACATATAATAGGTCAACAAATAATAATAAACCAGAAGACCTTTGTTTAACTTGCATTTTACTAATTAGTTTAATAATTAATTAGCATCGCATTGTTTATGTGAAAGAAAAATGTTAAACTCTGAATGTATCATATGACATTGCAGGAAAATCTTATGGTTTACCTAAATATTTACAACTTTTGCTGTGTAATTTGGTAATAATTTGCATAGTTATACCACCAGTGCCCAATGGATTACAGAAAATATAGAACGGTGGTATGTTTCACTTCTATGATGTAAGCTATGTGATAAATCATTGATCAGAAAATGTGGAAAAAAACAACATATATATTATTTTTTTACCTCCGGAAACACAGGTATTTTTTTTTGACCTTACTAGGCATTTAAGTCGTTTTTAAACAAGATTTTTTGAATTAAAATTATTAATAGACACTCTGTATTCATTTAACAACAGGCTTCTTATGTCAGCCAGTGAGATAGACACTGGCCCATACATGGCTACCAATCATAGCTAGCACCACTGATAGCTCCCAGCAGGGAGGTAGTAAATATGAAATAACTTGATACAAACATGTAATTTAGTGTTTAAATCTAGTCAAAACAGTTTTGTCTGTACACGTGGGTGTAATGGAGTGCAGACCACTTAGTACAGCACACACTAGGTAGAATACAGGTATTGGCGGTACATGGAATGGGAAGTAGTATGATACCGCTAGGACTTGCATGATCATGCTTTTGTATGATATTGAACAGGTATTGTTGTAACTCAAGTACAGGCACAGGACTAGCTCTGAGTGTGTTTATCGCAAACAGGGTTATGTATAGCTGTAAAGAGAAAATGTAGTTCTGCATTCAATGGGTTTTCATGGAAGGAATGGAAGACGGGGTTATCAGGTTGTATTTGGGGGTAGGGGTAACTGTAGATTGGCATAAAGAGATGAAATTTGTTTAGTAGCTATTGGAACATGCTTTTGTTTCCATGAGATGAACGGCTAGACTGTTAGTGAATGAGAAGTTGCATGTTTATTTAGGTTGTGTCTGTCTGGGCAAGTCGATTAACCCATGCGCTCTTCCTAGCTTTTTGTGCATGGATGTAAGCGCATCAGTAGCCGAAAGGGTAAAGATGCTGCGTTTGAAACCTTCATGCCGCTCATCGCTGCAGGTTCGAATCCCACTGAGTGTTCAATTTGTGAGAACATGTCGATTCTTACAGATGGCAGGAGGTATACAGTCCTGGTTCTACCCTGGAATAAGTGGGTGGTCTGCCTCGGCCACTAAAATCGACCGTCATACATAGCCTAAAATGTGCAAAAAAGGACGTAAAACACCATTAGTTCATTCAAACAAATAAATGTAAAGCGTCATTCTCTGATCATGCTGCTCCCAGTCCTCAAATTAGATGAATATTGGATACACCATTGTATTAGTATGTCTTCTGCAGCCCAGTCCAGTGTTGTCCAAGGACTTGATTGTCATTTTGATGATACATTAATGACACTTTTGACAGTGATGATGTCCATGTAGGCTAGTTATTGAAGTTTCATTAAGCTACAGCTAAGCTATTAGGATTCTGGCTAATATCTCCGGGGACTGGCACGTGAATAAGCTGAAAATATTGCAAACTAGTAAAGAACATTTTTGCTGTTTAATTGCAAATTTCATGCACTATTGTCGCAAGCAGAGTTATGCTTGTCCAAAGCTTGCACTTGTTTTTGCCTTTTAGGTGTCAGTTCAACAAGGACAACAGACTCCTATGCTGTTGTTTCATTCTCAGGCGCGTAGCTTCCTATAGGCCGTGGCCTACACCTTTTTCTGAGAAATCGAAAAAAATAAAAATGCCAAAAATGCAATAAAAATCGGAGGCCTAGTGGGGTAAGGGGGACAGCTTCTTTTTAGTTATAAGATATATCATTTACGGTAAAAAGTAAGGATATTGATGCTCTTATAGACATATTCACCGGTTCGAAATATACGCCAAAACGCACCTCCGACAGTCTAGCTGAAAAAAAAAATCCACGGGAGCATGCCTCCGGACCCCCCTAGAACTCGGCCTACACATCATATTCAGCCAAGCTACGCCACTGATTCTGGACATGTTTTTCTTCTTCAAGGTTATATATACTAAGACATGCTTTTGAGGACACTTGTCTTATATATTTCATATTCAATTTGGGATATTGTGTGCAATATTATGCGCAATATTATGTGCGAGTCGTTTGGGTGATGCTGTCTTTAACTCAGAGGAATAAATTCTCTGACCTTGGATCTGCCATTCTTCCTTGAAATTATTTTAAATGCCAAAGTTCTTCAGAGCATCAACAATGCCTCAGGTGGTGACCGAATTGCTTGTTTTCTTGTAATATCTAATCTTGTAATATCTAATCTTAGATTCCATCTACTTCCGACTTTGTTATTGGTATCGAGAAGCACTAATTTGTCTCCATATACCAGGGCAATGTTTCAGACAGTGACATCAGATTTTGTTTACAAACACCTACAGTATTTTAAGTTTAATTGTTTGTGGTGTGAGTTTGTTGACCAGCACCATTGTTGACTGACCTATAATCCATGTGACTTTCTGATCTGACCTTGGATCTGCCATTCTTCCTTGAAATTATTTTAAATGCCAAAGTTCTTCAGAGCATCAACAATGCCTCAGGTGGTGACCGAATTGCTTGTTTTCTTGTAATATCTAATCTTGTAATATCTAATCTTAGATTCCATCTACTTCCGACTTTGTTATTGGAATCAAGTGCAGCGATAGTGATAGAAGCACTAATTTGTCTCCATATACCAGGGCAATGTTTCAGACAGTGACATCAGATTTTGTTTACAAACACCTACAGTATTTTAAGGTTAATTGTTTATGGTGTGAGTTTGTTGACAAGCACCATTGTTGACTGACCTATAATCCATGTGACTTTCTGGAATGTAGAGGTCGTCAGAGACAAAGAAGTCCGTCGACACTTTCTAGTCATCATTTTCGATCATTTGAAACCAAAACCCGAAAAAATCCAAATTCATAAAAAAAAAAAAGTATCTAGATATATATCTGTTTTTTTTTATATATTTTATGAGATTGCCCCATTGGCCCTGGGGACACAGTATGTAGATATTGCCTTTGATTTTTATTGACCTAGAGATGCTTTGCTGAGATTAGAAAGGTGTTGCAGCCTTGCTTGTTAAAGGTTCAAAACACAGTTGAGTGTTATTAGAAGTAGTTTTGTCTAGCCTGTCCTTATGATCAGTGGCTAGACACACAGACTATTGATTTCCATTTAGTCCACAAGTCATAGTTTGCATACTTTCTATTTAGTGTGTGAGGGTGTGGGTGGGGGTGCAGAGGCTTATTATTGATGTTATGATTAGTTCTTTGATATAAATATATTGTTTAATGTTGTCTTGATGAGGTGTACTTTATTGGTATGATAGCATTTGCTTATGCCCCCTGTTTATGCCCCCACAGGGAGGCATATAGTAATCGCACTGTCCGTCCGTCTGTGCGTCCATCCGAAATCATGTCTCACCCATTCCTCGGAAACTACTACTCTGGGAATTTCGTCATACTTCACACAAATATCACATGAGAAGGTGTGTCGCACGCAAGAATCATGACCGTGTCTCAAAGGTCAAGGTCACACTTGGAGGTAAAAGGTACAAAAATAATTAAAAAATTTGTGTCTCAGCCATTACTTGGAAACTACTGAAGGGAGTTGCGTCAAACTTCACACAAAATGTTCATCACATTCAGGAGGTGTGTCGCATGCAAAGGTCAAGGTCGCACTTGGAGGTCAATGGTAAAAAAAATCGTAAAAAATTGATCTCAGCCATTACTTAAGAAAGTACTGAGGGGAACTGCGTCAAACTTCACACAAATGTTCATCAGCTTGAGAAAGTGTGTCACATGAAAGAATCATGTCAGCGCCTCAAAGGTCAAGGTCACACTTGGAGGTCAAAGGTCAAAAAATCATAAAAAAAGGTAATTCTCGGCCATTACTTGGAAAGTACTGAGGGGCAATGCACCAAACTTCACACAAATGTTCATCATATTGAGAAGGTGTGTCACATGAAAGAATCATCTCAGTGCCTCAAAGGTCAAGGTCACAGTTGGAGGTGAAAGTCAAAAAATCGTAAAAAATCATATCTCGGCCATTACTTGGAAACTACTGAAGTGAGTTGTGTCAGACTTCACGCAAATGTACATCACAATGAGAAGGTGTGTCGCATGCAAAATCATGTGTACCTCAAAGGTCAGTCGCAGTTGAGTTCAAAGGTCATTTTTTTCATGTCTGCCATTAGAAGGCAAATGCATCAAACTTCTTGTTCTCTTTTCGCCATCTTTTTCTGACATGTGCTGAAAATGACATAAAACACCATTCAATCTAGTTTCATATCCGAACCTTCAAAATTCAATGGGCATATATTGGTTTGTTTATCATTTGATTTGATAATTGTTTCACCCTTTTTCAAGTTTTCACTCATTAAGCAAGTTGTATGAAATGTGTTAAAACAATGTTAAGGTGTTACCATGGTGATATTGATTTTAAGTCATTACCATTATTGCTGAATCTGGTACAAATAGGCCAATTGTTCAATGAACCCAGGTTACTTTAGTGTGCCATAATTTGACATTTCTCAGAAACTTGAGCAGCTTGGACTGGATTAACCCTTTAATGATATCCTCTTGCTCCTACTTCATGTTCCAGATGTTCTGCTATGTTCATCACTGATAGAACAATAATTGGAAGGAACATACATTATGTCTCTTTCTTTTATTTTTTTGTCTGTTTCCACTTAAAATTTCTTATCAGTAAATCTGATGAACTTTGTACTATGAAAAAGGCATTGACATGGCTCTCTTGTCAGCCTGAATCATCTTGTGTAGTGGGGTTTACTATACACTAAATCATTGTAGGGAAGTATGGCATTGTCAGATTTGACTTCCCTTTGTTTGACTTATCTTTCTACAGATCAGAAAGGTGCTGATTTTGAGGAGTTTGTATCAACAGCTCAGGTCAATGTCCTGTTAGTTGACAACACCGGTCAATGTTCTGTGGTCATTGTTTAGTGCAGGTTGTGTGATAGGGATCTAAGTCAGTCTGTGATTTGAGGGGCTGGTTCCACCCTTAGAAGATTCCTTGTCATTTGCCTCGTACCCGGTTCGCCAACGTCGTATAGCTAAGACGGGGCCTTGCAAACCCCTAAAAGGCCATTTCCATGCAGGACCGCCAGAGGATAGTACATGGTTGCACCCTGTTAACCTGCCGTTCCGATGGACAAGCAGCGGGAGTAACTGGCTTGCTGAAGGTCACATGATCAATGTTCCATGGTCGCATCTCGAATCTGCAACCTTGTGGTTACAAGGCAAACCTGCTTCTATTGGCCGCTGCATCGAAAACTTTCTCCTCTCACCGCTGTGGGTTTGAATCCCACTTTTAGCTTAACTTGTCAAGTGAGAAAGTGTCGATTCTTACGGATATCGTGAGGTATACAGTACTGGCTCTACCCATTTAAAACGGGGTGGTCTGCCTCTACCACAAAAAAATTGACTTATGTAAATATTATGGCCTAACGTGCTAAAAATGATGTAAAACACCATTCAGACCTGCTGCTACTAGTTCTGTACTAGACAACCTCGACCCCAGAGGAGTTCCATTGCTATTGTATTGCCTTTATAGTTTGTAAGCTTCGTCTCGGCAAGACACTTTCCCTTAGCCTCGTCCGTCGGATGGGGAGGTAAACCGGGCGGTCCCGTGTATCGGTCTATCTTCTGAGCACGTTAAAGAACCATAGGAATCTATTCGATAATAAGAGTAGGGCAGGTTCCCGGATTCCTATGTATCCTTCCCCTCTCTCTGGGGCGGCTCTAAATAACCTATACTGTGTTGATGAGCCGTTAAACAACATTCGCTTCGTCTCATGTATAATCATTATATTCATAGCCTCTGGGATTGAAGTAAAGTCACCTTAAACTTAAATTTGCAATTTTTTCTGCAATTTATGTAAAATCGCCTTAAACTGTAGACCAAAATACTGGCATTTATTAGCATTTGTATCTGTGATTTAGGTAGAACTGCCTTAATTTGCAGACCAAAATACTGGTATATAAATATCCCTTTTACTCAAAATAAGAAACAGCTACAGTTCGGACAAGTGCAAAATGCAGAAAGTCGAGAAAATCCGTCAAGACATTGAAACAGTAGTCGTATAGACAAGTACAAAACCGGATTAACGCCAGTTATTATTGGGGATATCAGAAAGGTTAGGCAGAATATGAATTATTAGAATATTTACGGTGCTACCAGCTGTGATAATATGTACCTACAACATTCTTACATATACTTCAAAGCCTGCTCGTAATGATAATCAGCTTTTTTCTGTTCTATAAAATTACATAGATCCCACGATTAGTCATGGGCCTGGTATGTGATGAATGTATGCTCCAGATGGAGGCATCATTGTGCACTTTATGCACTCATGTCAGCTTTTTTCAGGATCATGAAAAATTGAAAAGGGTGTCGTTTGTGCTTAGGTATCTGGAAGATATATGTTTGTGCTTAGGTATCTGGAAGATATATAAAAAGAAGGTACACATTAGCTAAAAGGATAGAGGATAGGGTGATAGCCTGCACTTGTGTCAGCTTTTTTTCGGAATCAATGAAAAATTGAAAAGGGTGTTGAGTATCTAGAATATATGTGTTGTTCCTATCACATGCTAAAAAAAGGGTAGGTAGGTAGGGAAAATATTTTATTTTATATTTTGCCTTCTTCTTTTCTTTTCTTTTTTTCACTCGATACTTTTTAACCCTAATAAACTAACTAAAACATATATTTCAATGTTGATATTAGGTACAGAATGTACAGAACAGACAGAAAACGTAATTTGACTTTATTTATTTTATATTTTTATTTGGCATAAAATATTTAGGGTCAGCCCTTAAAAACGTAGTCTTGTCGGGGAAACCGCTAACTTAAACCTGAACCACACAATTTTATTTGGCCTAAAGAGATCTGTACACATTTGCTAAACAGATAGAGGATGGGGTGATAGCCTACATAAAGTTGTCATTTGGCTGATTTGTTGTAAAAGTGTTATTGAAATGTAATGTGTCTACACATTTTAAACTGCTATTGCCCAAGTAAAGCTTGGTTACCAGACTGGACTCCTAAGGAAAAAGAGTGGAGGTGGGAATTGGGGGAGCCGGTGGTCGGAGGTGGGGATTGGGGAAGCGGGTGGTCGGAGGTGGGGATTGGGGGAGCGGGTGGTAGGAGGTTTGGGGTTGATTATGATTAGTGAGCAGGCAAGAGATCAACTTACTTTTAAATGAATTTTTTTATATTATTTCTTTAGATACTTCCTCTTTCTAACGGCCATTTTAAAATAAATGATGCGGTAATGGTGGGGGGGGGGGTCCCTGATTGCATAGCTATCTTTAGTGTTGAAAACATAGCATTATCAGTTAACTTTTTTTACTGAGCCAGACTCGTTTGTTTTCTCAGATTTAATGTAAGGTTTGTTTTGATCTTTCGCTTGTAACCAAAGAAAAACATGCTGCATAGACGACTGATATAAGGGAGATAACTATATCTTTAGTGCAGACTGGTTGCCAGTTGTGTGTGACAGATGTAGATATTATTGCATTGCTAGACAGTTATCTGTAAATGTTTTCTATTTCGGAATATAATATTTGGCTCTCCAGTTTTTGCAGCAGGTTTGCTGTACAGTTTTTGTGGTAGTTTTTGCAGCAGACATTTTGTTTTCTATAAATAGTTGAAATAGCTCGTTTTTTCAGTGTTGCCTTAGTATTTTTTATAAACCTTGATTAGCACCTGTAGAAGCTTTATGACAAGTAATTAGCAGATGTATTTCAATAAACTGCTTTATAACAGGTTTGATCCAGGTGTACTAGTAATATGTCTAGACCTGTTTCAGTTTGTCTGTACAATATGTAGCCAACCAGACAGAATACTATGTCATATCCAACACTTGGTTCACAGATAAATCATGTTATCTGTCCCTGGGGTCAATTAACTAGTTATAGGAGTTCATATTTCTGGTACATTTACACAAAATAGCTCTCTTAAAAAAGCTGCGACGAAGTTGCACATCTTTTAACGCCACCCTCCCCCTCCCAGTCCCCACACCACCACCCCAGAAGCACACATATAAAAACAGCACACAGTTTTGAATGGCAGAAAGAACCCAGCAAGACATAAAAGTAGGACAGTTTTGAATGGCAGGCAACAAAACAGTGCTGCTATCATGTCAGAGTGGTGAAAAAGAGACAAGAAATGAAAATAACAGTGAGACAGTGCTGAATGGTTGGGTCAGAAGGACAAACAATAAGTCAAATTTACAATTTTCAATGGCAAAACATGTGCAACACTGTTGCATAGTTTGCATAGTTATGCCAGAATGACAAAAACTTGGACAAATTTGCACACTTATGAATCACATTATCGGAGGAAAAATTGTTATGAATGGCAAAAACAGACACATTTCCATAATTATATTAGCAAAAAAGCAACATTAAAGTCGCACAATTATGCGGCAATCTGTAAGTGCTAGGTCAGATTTCCCAAATATTACAAAAAATACAACAGTTAAAATATCATATTTCTGTATACTTCATGTTGGATTCACGTTATTTCATTTGTGACTGTGTATATTAAGTTTATAAGTTATTAAGTTATATTATGTTTACAAATCCATTTAATGAATATTATGTAAATGTTTACAAATCAGTTTAATGAATATTATGTAAATGGATCAATTGATAACACTCATTATTTATTTTTTTAAGCTATGATTGATGAAATCATATTATTGTATATTTGCAGGTTGTGAAAGCCTACGATCACACGGACCAGGAACCAGTTGCTATTAAAATCATCAAGAATAAGAAACCCTTCCTAAACCAGGCACAGATCGAGGTCAAGTTACTGGAACTGATGAACAAGCATGATGCTGAAAATAAATATTACATAGGTAGGCTTATGCACTCTGTCAATATTACATAGGTAGGCTTATGCACTCTATCAATAAACATTGTAGCTGTACCTTAATGCGTGTTAATGCGTGTGAGCAATGATTTTGCATATTGGAACCCCCCAGTAGTTAGTCTTCGTTACAGAATGTCTCCTTGGCCGAATGGTTAATAACGTTACGTTGTAAACCTTCGCCTCTCACTGCTGTGGGTTCGAATCCCACTGGGAGCTTGACTTGTGAGGAAGTGTCGATTCTTACGAATGGCGGGAGGTGTACAGTACTGGTTCTACTCAGGATAAGTGGGTGGTCTGCCTCCACCACAAAAATCGAAATGTGCAAAGGGAGAAAACCTGTTTTTACAAAATTGTTAATGCCTAATAAAAACTTCATTAGTGAGGGAAAATGCGAGCTCCCACCCTACGAAGTTTGCAAAAAAATATAAAATGAATACCGCCTTCCAACCCCCACCTCAGTAACTACCCTCAATATAAAAGCTTAAGGGAAATACATGTTCTTTTTTTGTTCATGTCCATCGATTTCATATTTGCAGACCTTTAAAAACCTTTAAAGACTGTTTCAATATTTGCAATTAATCTAATGTTGACATTTGATATTGTTAAACAAATTATTTCAACAAATTATTTCAATTTTACATAAAATGCAAAGAGTCTTTTCATGTAAGAATTCGATTTTCTATTTTTTGTTTGACTTAAGTCTTACTTTACTTATACATAATTAATTATGTTTGCTGTAAACAAATACATTTAATGTGATTTCTTGTGTTCCCAAATCAGTAATGAGATTGTTTCTCTGTATTGTTTCAAGAAAACACAATATTTACCAAAATCATTAAATATTCATGGAATGCTTATTTTATCATTGTTTACAATTAAATGTAAACAAGCAGCCTGAGCCATTGAATTGATGTACCATTGCCATTGGGGGACGACTGTTGATGTTTATACTATTCCCATTGGTAGAACTACCATTGCGATACTGTTACAGTTGTATTAAAATAGATTAAAATGTAGCTTTTCTATTTATATTTAAAACTTGTTGGAAACTTTTTTGTGTCGCCTGCCTAGCTTGGCAGACACTTAGGGATCACTTTGCCCGTCGTCCGTCACACTTTAACCTGCAACCTAACTTTGGCCATAGCTTGAAGTATTTGACCTATGTTCAAAAACTTTACACACATCTTCATCTTAACTTAATAAATGTTGTTAAACGTCCAATAACTCCGACTTTCATTTTATCAGAGTTATGCCCCTTTTCATAAAACTTTAACCTACGACCTAACCAAGCTCAGAACAGGCGACACAAGTGTTCCGTGGCTAGTGTAATGAAACCCAAAAAAGGTAGATCCCATTTTAAAAAATGTTAGGTATTCACTTTCTGCAGCTCAAGACTTTTAAGTATTAAACAATACCTATACATGTACATCACGATGGAACATGTCTTAAGATTTTATCCGACAGGTTTGGTTGTAGCAAGAAACCAAAAACATTTAGATAAAAAAAAAGAGTATTTAACCATGTTTGCAAACTATTGAAAAACAACGAAGCTGATGGTAACTATTTCTATTGCAGTTGTTATTGAAATTAAAACTTACTATTGATATACAATTCTTTCGCATGACTGGAGTTGTACAGTACTGGTTCTACCCAGGAAGGGTGGGTGGTTTGCCTCCACCACAAAAAAATAGACCGTCATGTGTAATGCTACATGTGAAAATGAAGTAAAACACCATACAAACAAACGAAACTTATCAATATACTTCTGTTGGGAAACTTGCGATGCATTGATAGTTTTATGTATTGATACTCTCCTAGTTTTCTGTTACAAATGATGTGTTCATAATTACGAATAATCTTATTTATTGTGATTTTTTCTTTGTTTTTCAGTGAAATTGAAGAGACACTTTATGTTCAGAAATCACCTGTGTTTAGTGTTCGAACTTCTATCATACAATCTGTACGACTTGTTGCGGAATACAAACTTTCGAGGTGTATCATTAAATTTGACACGTAAATTCGCACAGCAGTTGTGTACCGCTCTATTATTCCTGGCTACACCGGAGTTGAACATCATACACTGTGATCTAAAACCAGAAAATATACTTTTGTGCAACCCTAAACGAAGTGCAATCAAAATCGTGGATTTCGGGAGTTCGTGTCAGCTAGGTCAAAGAGTAAGTAAGATTGTTTATTTTAGCTCTAATGGTTGGTCGAGCTTGTGCGATGGTGCATCAAAGAGTAAGTAAGATTGTTTATTTTAGCTCTAATGGTTGGTCGAGCTTGTGCGATGGTGCATTGTTTCTCGCTGTCGTCATCGTACCTGGGTTTGCTAATAAGTACCCCAGGCAGGCTCGAATTTAGCACTCGCAAACTAGCTAATTTGAATTGTCCAAGTTGCACAAGTTGTTTACATGTGACTAGATAAACCCATGAGGCCTAGTGATGGGCATCGACGGTTGAAATTTACAGTCGTTCATCGGTTACAATCGGTTGGATGTAGCCGATCAATCATTGATTATAATCGGTAAGTCAGTATGAAGTATAACATGTGTAGGTTAATCTGAGTGACACCATGAACTTAGAATTATTTCTGATTGAGCATGTACATATTCTTTCCTGTCTTGCCATTAGCAGAATAATTCTAATTGATATAAATTTATTTGTTTATATGTTCATTTTCACAAGTGTTGTCTCCTGGAAAAAAATCATGTTTATTTCTATTTTGAACATTAAGTGCATTTACATTCAACCGATGATCATAGCCTTACACAAACGATCATCATAATCAGATGCCTAAGTAACTGATGGTGGGTTACAATCCATTAATCGGTACATCACTACCTATTCCGGAGTAAATCTACTGTTATGGTCTGCAAATCTACGATCGTCATATTAGGCTTGCCCTGTCTATCCATAGGGCTTTATTCCACAAAATTGGAAAGAGGCCCAGACTTGCCATTTTGGGGGGAAAAAACACTTATTTCTCATAAATTTAGGGAAAGATAATATTTCATCAATTAAATATGACAATACTGTCCTGTATATTTGTATCCATTATTTATTACAATTACCGACTTTTTAGTCAGAACTGACTTAACAGACAAAGCCACTAAGCTGAAGTAATGCTTTTTCTCAAATTCTGAGAGACTGATGATGCTTTCTAAATTGGGAAATATGTCTGCCACAGCTGGGAAAAAATAGTCAACTGTGTAATTAATTGGGATGAGGTATTTTACAGGCTTCTGTTACATACCGTATTTCTGCTAATAGTAGTGTCCTGTCGCTATGCAAAATTACCAGGGGGCGCTCTTCTGTAAAAAAAGAAAAAAGAAGAAAAGTTGTTAAAAACGTGGCGGTGCATTAATTACTATTCAGGGGACACATTCTTTTTAGGTAAGGTAAAATCCATCCCTGATCCATCATCATAATATTAGCAGTTTCCCTATTCTATTTCTAAATTACTTTTTCATGGCCTTTACATTTTGATCATGTAATTATCGCAGTGATGTTGTCCTCATGCTGACCTTGTCTAGATTAATTGCTGAAGCCATGGTTCGGAATGCACTGTAAGACCCTGTAGTATTTCATTGCCATGGAAACTTTTGTTTTACTGGCCTGCTATTGTTTCTGATGGAATGAATGAAATTAGTGCACTGTCTGTCTGCATACACCTCCTCACTCGCTCTCCGTGGGCACATCCACCGCAGATATGCATTATTAATCATGCGATATTGGGTATTCATTGAGAAAATGGCAGTCACTCGCTTCAAATTAGACTGCCCAGGGGTACGTTTTATCAGTTTGCCATAATGAACACAGCTCACGCAAGCAGCATTTATTATTCTGCTATGCCTCTACTAACTTATCACAATTTGTGAGAAAAAAAATTGGAGGGAGATAGTTAGCTGTTAAGGAACTGAGGTCAGTATAAACTCCGTATCATTTTGAGTTCTGGCCTGAAATTCACCAACCATTTTTCAAACTATTCTTAGACTTGGACTCAAGTACTGAAAATCTGTTCACAAATATTCCCATGACCTTCAAAGATAAACAATGTATGAAGTTGAAGTTGTTATTTATTAGTATGCATCATATTTATACATAGCAGCTTGTTATGAACGTTTGTTCTGTAAACTTACAGAAATATTTGTGATTGAAATTTGCATACTTGCTTAAGTCTAAGAATATTCCTAAGAATGGTTGGTGAATTCAAGGCCAGACCTGCTTGCATATATTTAAATAAACATTAGAAAGACAGCAACATCTTCGTGTTAGTATATTATTGATGCAATATAATCAACAATTAGTAAGGCCAAAAACAGTTGTGTTTCCTATTGCATGCTCTAAAAAAATAGGGTAGGTCAGTAGGCATTTTTTTTTTTGGAGCAAGATATTGTGAGATTCTACATGTATTTTTCTCATAAACCCCATTCAAGTTGATGATACAACTGAAAGTTTTGCTGTGAATTCAGTTTATATTGTGATAATCATTGTTCAGAACAATTTTTTTTTTTTTTTTTTTTTTTCATAAAAGTTTTAGGGTCGGCCCCTTAAACATAGGTTGTTAATAATGATTTGCCAAGCTGCATATGTAATGGGACACTGCCAATTAAAAAAAAAATCGATATTGACATGGGACACTGCCAGTTAAAAAAAAAATCAATATTGACATGGGTCCCTTTAAACGGATAAATGGTGCATGTATTTTACTATTTTATGGTTTTATGATAGATTTTAGCACTTTTTTTTGTTTGTAACTCTATTATTTTGCATTACAGATATACCAGTATATCCAGAGTCGATTTTACCGGTCACCTGAAGTATTATTAGGTATTCCATACGATCTAGCCATCGACATGTGGAGTTTAGGCTGTATTCTGGTGGAAATGCATACCGGGGAACCCCTCTTCGCTGGCTCAAATGAAGTAAGTATAAACACGCCTTGTGGGGGTTGCCCTTTTTGAAAAATATTTATGCCAGTCCATAAATGGGTGTTAACACAAACTGAATCATTTATTTAATGGCATAGCGTTGCTAAAAATATTTTTGTTGCCTGAGTATGCTAGCATGGAAAGAAGTTGGGATTGCATCTTTGCTAAACTTAACATTGCCTGTAACATTTGCATACATCTGGGACAAGGCCCTGGCAGGCTACACATGCCCAAAAAGGCACCCATCCAGTTCATAATGGGTAAACCAACAATTTGATATGCCCCACCACGAAGTGAATCTGGCATGAAGTGTTAATTGACAGACAGTTTGTCGGAAAATGTTTTACATTCAAGTTTTTTTGTGAAGTCCATTACCGGTACTTACACACCTGAGATCTACGGCAGTATGCTCCTAACACAGGTTAAATTATTCTAATTTTACTCTCTGACGCCGACACACTGCTGAACCCAATCTACAGGTCACATTGCTAATTTATTGTTGTCCATTTCAGTTTGACCAAATGATGAAGATTGTGGAAGTCCTTGGTATGCCCCCAAAACATATACTGGACCAAGCGCCGAAGGCACGAAAATACTTCGATCAACTTCCCGATAGTACCTATATCTGTAAAAAACCAAAAGATGGTAAAAAAGTAAGTAGTGTTTTTAGTATGTCTACAGAACTGAGAGATTGTGGGTAACTTTGCAGGCGTGATTGGGACTTTCGATGTTTTTTTCTCTCTCAACAATACCAGATGGTACAGACTGTTTGGAATGTAAGTGAATTGAATTAAACTACCAAAATGTAGATGGCATTTTATTATTGCAAAAATAATATGTTTGACAAGAAATTGTTCATAATAAATAGATTTATAAAAAATAAAGGGGAATGTTAGGACTATTCTATGAAAACATACATGGGATCCCAGGAAGGCATTTTCGAACTGTGAACACGCACCCATAGATACAAAATTGAGTTTAAAGAACCAAATTTCATAAAATAAGTTCACATCTAGATGTTTATTAATTGCCAACCTGGGCATCTGGGGTATGTTTCAATGGATTAGCCCTTATCACATTTATTAATAAGAATGTATAAAAGCAAAAGCTGGAGTCAACTGAAAAGTTAATAAGGCCAAAAAAAATAAATGTGTTTCCGGTGGCCCGACCGGGTCTATTTTTAAGGGGCCGACCTGAAAACTTTTTATGCACAAATCTTTTTTCCCCCCAATAACATAACACCATTCTATATTTTCTGTAATCCATTGGGCACTGGTGGTATAACTATGCAAATTATAATCAAATAACACAGCAAAAGTGGAAAATATTTAGGTAAGCCATATGATTTGCCTGGAATGTCATATAATACATTCAGAGTTCGTTTTTCTTTCACATAAACAGTATGATGCTAATTAACTATTAAACTAATTCATAAAATGCATGATAAACAAAGGTCTTCTGGTTTAAAATGTCCTATTATTTGTAAAGGAATGTGTAATTTAACTGGGGCAGTCTTATAATTTATGAGGTAAACTGACAACATCACAGAGAAACTTCCAGTTATGTCATCAGCTTGTATGGGGTTTATGAGATAAATAGAATCTCACAATATCTTGCTCAAAAAAAAATAAATGCCTACCCTATTTTTTTTAGAGCATGCAATAGGAAACACATTTTTTAATTTTTTTTGCGTAAACAAATGAATAAATGTTTTGTATATTATTTTCAGTACAAGCATTCAGGTGCGCGAAAACTCCATGATGTGATTGGAGCAGAGACGGGAGGTCCCGGGGGTCGACGGGCGGGTGAACCAGGCCACACTGTGGCGGACTATCTGAAATTTAAAGACTTGATTCTAAGAATGCTGGATTATGACCCAAAGACACGAATCACGCCGTATTATGCGTTGCAACATAATTTTTTCAAGAAAACAACGGATGAGAGCACAAACACGTCCAACAGCACGTCGACTAGTCCAGCCATGGAGCAGCATAATGTAGGAAGCCCCACAGGTACATATATATGTAGAGATACATTTCTTGCAGTCATAACTGGCATATATTGTCTTATAGTCTTTGCCTCTTAAAGCTCCTACCCTGCCATCATGTATACTGTTGTAAACCTACTGACTTCGAGTTATATTTTATTTTGAAAATCCAAACTCTGTAGACTCACTATAAACGGCTTAAACCAGGCAAGCCAGGATCCAAAACTGGAACCTCGAATTAAAAAGTTACCAATCCTTTTAATTAATTTTTACCCATATTCATGAGTATTTTAAGTACCTGTGAATAAACCTATACTTTTAATTGGCACATATACATTATTTTATGCCCTAAACGCCTGATAGAGTTTGGGATGTTGCGCAATATTGCTGTTATTTGGCGGGTTAGTGCCTTTAAGTCGGGAGCGATTTCAGTACTGATAACAGTGCTAGAATAATGTCATATCCTTGCTGTTCAGTAGATCTGATTCTGAACCAACATATATAAAACATGGTTTTCCATACACTTCAGTGCCTTTATTCTTTTTATTAAAGTTTTATATATCCATGGTACTTTCATACATCCATCCGTTTGTTTGGGGAAGAAATCGGAAACTGGCTAACAATACCTGAAATTGTGACCTGGAATTTTCAAAATAATCTGATATCATGGGTTAAGAGGCACTGCATTTCACAGATAATTGTATTAATTATACTTGAATTAGATTTTCAGTCGATTAACTAAATTTCATCTGACAACATGATTGGGTGGTGGCAAAGAGAAATAATAAGGGGTTCATGAAAAAACCCGCCAATTTTATGTAGGAATTTTAGGGCTATTTCATTTAAACATACCCGGGACCCCAGGAAGGCAATTTAATAAACATCTATGGGTGGTTGAACCCTATTTTCCGAAATTTGGTTCTTTGAACTCGACTTTGCATCTGTGGTTAGGTGTACAATTTTAAGTGCTTTCCTGGGCTTCCATATATGTTCTAATGGAATAGCCCAAAGCTACCTTGCAAAGAGTTTAGCTTGAAGATGTTTTAAACATATTTTATTTTCAGTAGTTTACAGCATTTCATATATTAAAGGGTTAGAGCAAAAGCAAACTGCTTAAACAATTCTACTAAGGTTGAAGATAATTATGTTGATCGAAATAGTTTTGTTGTTCCTTTACAAAATGTTTAAAGATTATTCAAATTTCAAATAAAACTTAGTATGTTTTACAACAAAATTGAAATGTTTGTTATTGTGTATTTATTCTTTTCAGTTGGTTCAACTGGCAGTGGGCGTGCCCGTTCAGACCCTACCCACCAGCACCACACCAACCTGCACGTGCACTCACACTCCGCCCACCAGGGTGGTAACCATGGCAACCCCTTGCATTATGCCACCATGGAGTGCGAGAGCCCGCAGGGTCATAGTCGCTTGCAGAGCCAGCCCCATCAGGGCGTTTATAGCCAGCAGAGCTGGCCAGGTGCAACAGAGGGTCAAGGTCAAAGGTCAAGCACGAGTTCACATTCCGCGTCACACCGGCATCACACCTCCCTTCACCATAGACTGTTGTCTCCACCCTCAGGTGGTGTACCGCCATCGTCATCGGTAACTTCAGCGAGTTTATTGATAGGGCCGGGGTTTCAATCCTCCGCGACCCAGCCCCTTCAATCTGGTAGGACAGTTGATATAGTGCCTGGGGGTCACACACGAGTTCATAGTGGGTCCGACCCACCGCAGATAGGTACTGTGAACATGCAGTTGTCGGGTTACCCGAGTCAATATGGACAACAATATCCCCAGCCCCAGTGGCCAGTGGGTACGGCATTTCCTTCATTTACAATAGCAACTTCAGTAGACTCTCAACTTCCCGGGGCGGAGAACCCCTCTGTGCAACACACCCGGACTTCCTCAGAAAGAGGGGACGAGTCCCCGATGGTGGGGGTTGTAGTTCAACAAAGCCCGGTTGCGAGTCATTGACGGCAGCCTTATTGTAGTTATTATGTTTGAATTTTGTAATTGTGTTTAGTTCATTGTCGCCAGAGAAGGGGCTGAAGGTATCTTGTGTTTCTGATTAACAGTTGCAACGACGACGAAAATGTTGCAAGTTGCAAGTATCAGAAAATAGACCTCAGCGACGGCAAGATTTTTTCATGGCTTTTACGCTGATGTAACCTGCTGCATTGTGGTGTTTTGAAACGTGGCTAGAGAAGTTAGGTAAAAGACATCGAACGTCAGTTGGCTAACGGCAATGAACGAGTGCGTCTTCCTTTTGTTCATCCAAGAGGACAGAACCAGGAACGGAGACAGATCTGGGCTCTCAAGTCTAGATGGGAGGAGGGGACTTCTTGAAAGTTCATGGTAGAACATTGACGGTTGGTAACGATGTAATGTAAGATCTGCGGTGGTATAAGTGTGTCGAATTTTTTGTACAAGGGAATAGGTAACATAGGTAAACGCTTTGTGTGTGAACTAGTGATAGCGGACATTAGTTACAATCAATAACTGTATGGATAGTTGGTTGAAAGGTGAATACAAGAAAAAGGCTTTAACAGGGCCAAGGATTGGGAGTTTAACCCCAAAAACAAGCCATGCTTGTAAAATTGACTCCCAGCTGCGTGCCAAGAACGCCGAGTGTCGGAGGTCGGAGATAACGCTCTGGTCATGTGACATTGGGAGAGGTTTCAGTTTCCTTGGAGTAGAAATGGTTGTTGCCATAGTGATGGCTGTCCTGGAAGTTGTTATAGATGAGTGCATGATGTGCTGGGGTGTCAAGATGTTGGGTTTGAGTGGCATCAGTTTGGACAGAATGTAGAAAAGGAAAAAGGGGTGTTGGAAGGCACTATAGACAAGGTTCTTTAAAAATATATATATAGCAAATAAATCGTTCGTCAGATGAGCTGAAACTATGGAAACAGTTTCACATAACCAAGGTTGTTGAAATGCGCGCAAAGTAAATATTTAGAACGAGAACATAACGAAGTGTGTCGAAATTGGCACAGAGCAAATGTATAGAACGAGAACTGCTTAATAGTAGCAAAAATGATGTCATTTTTGAGTTTCAAATGTATTCCTGCGTCGATAGTAAGCTGTTCTACATCATGCTGAAGATGGAC
Organism: Cyrtodaria siliqua; assembly: GCA_037043455.1. NCBI lineage: Eukaryota > Metazoa > Mollusca > Bivalvia > Adapedonta > Hiatellidae > Cyrtodaria > Cyrtodaria siliqua. The sequence goes on from JAWPHD010008109.1 coordinate 88,061, forward strand.
ACGGAAAGGCGTGGCTGTCTTTGTGTAATCAAGAAACCAACGTATTTAGAAATATAGGGATCAACCGTCTGATTGTAAACGATAAAATGCGAACAAGGTGACTAATGTGACATTGTGACCTGACAAGTACTTATATGTGAACTTGCCTAGTAACAACAAATGATCAACAGTATTTTACATCACGGTGTCATCACATTGCACTCATTATTATTCTATTATATTTTTCAAACCCATTTTAACGTTTTTTTGAGTGGGCGACTTATTTAAGGAAAAAGCATGGCCGATACCGAAACTTTACAGATTCTTTTTTTAAGATTTACTTTTAAGTCAATTTTTAATTAGTTTAAACAATATTTTATTCTCAAATAAATACATAAGTATAATAATGACACAGCATTTATAAAGCAAACATAATTTAGAAACGAGGATCGGAAAAAAGTTTAAAGCTTATCGATCAAATCCAGAATTACACCATGCCATGAAACATCGATATTCAGAACTCTATACAATCGTGAATCAATGGTAATGTTGCAACTTTTTATTTCATTGCTTTAAATTGTACATACCTTTTTAACTTGTACATACATTTTTAATTGATATATTACCAGAAAAAAAATGTTGCAAAACTGTTCATGAAACGATTTAACCATTTAAAAACCCTATGCAAACTGAAAATTTGAAAGAATTGGAATTGAAATTTTCAAATTATTTTCATGCTGTTTTCTTACTATTTTCATCCAGTTTAACTATTAATCCGACATTGGAGACTTCTCAATAAAATTTGTCTTTAAATGAAGTACTGTCAAATTCATATTGAAATGTGTTTGCACAATTTAAAATTCTATAAACAATGGCATTACGCTGTCAGAGTGTATCCTGTTCTGGGAGTAATTACAGCGTTACTGTGGAAGTACAGCAGTCACAGTTAACACTGCGTACCTGCATACATTTACGCATCTCTTGCATTGGAGAAAAGTCAATGTTAACATGTTCACATGTCTATAATTGGGGACGTCATACAACTAAAACCTTAAAAAATCATTACAAGTCCCTGAACTGGTTAAAAATGCGACAACGGCTGTTAGATATATTTTCCTTTGCATCAAAGGTGCTTTTCATTACAGATCTCACTAGTGTTTTCTCTTGCTAGGACAATGGTGATCACAGTTATACTGAACCAAACAGCTAATGCACCAGCAGACAATACCTTTAATATCTCAATAGTAACAATCGATAAATCAAAAATTTCATTCTGAACGAGACAAATATCTTGTCAATAACGACTGTATAACAAAATCATTCAGATCACCTGTCTCCAACGGTACCAGTCGGCATATAATAAGTTCATACATTAAAGGTATTGTCTACTGGTGCTTTAGCTATTTGGTTCAGTATAGATAATAACTTATAGTTGTAAAATCTCGTAAGGTCAAGCTTTCTGAAAAGGAAAGTTGGATTCTCGATATTCTATTTCAAAATCCGGGATACGAATGCCCTTGCATGTTAAATGCTATTCAAAATAAAATAGAATGTCGAAGATAATGATAAAAGTAAAATCATTTGTGTCTCGTGTAAAAGAGATGTAAATAAACTAGAATGATTGTCCACTGAAAATTGTAAAACACTAACACTAATTTATGTTGTTTAGGAAATAAGCTAGAGTGATTTTCCACTGAAAATTGCGTTTGTAACACAATAACATATTAATTGTTGATGTTGTTCACTTGCTTGTATGTACTGCAAAGTCATTCAACAGCTATGGAAGGACACATAAAAAAGTCACATGATTTCCTGTAACATTTATTTACTACTTATAAATGGACGTGTTTGGGTTTGACGGGTTTATTTACAATCATGTATTCGGACAGGAGGTATTTGAATACACAATCTTGAGTGTCGGATCACGAAGAAAATGTATGTGAAATGATGCATATGAAATATGGCGTCTGCTGTACACATTAGATGTTTCATTTGTAAAAAAAAAGTTTTTTTGTAAAGCTATGTATAATATTTGTTTAATACTTGTCTTATTTATTCTTAATTGTTACAAACTGTGGTTTATAAACAGAAAGACTTGGTGAATAACCTCTTCTTAAAGAATCAAGTCTTTTTTTCTTTTCTTTTTAAAAATCAACAAAATGTTATTTTTAATATTAAATCGATATAAACTGTTTTTAAAACATTTTAAAAAATATATGTGTTGTTGAACTATTGAAATTTTGTCTTTGTAAAGAAAGACGAACATATATTTTATTGTAGTAAATAAAAATACTGGTTTATTGTGTCACATGCATAGCATGGCAGACACTTAGGGATCACTTTGTCTGTCGTCGTCAGTCACGCTTTAACCTGCAATCTAACCTTGGCCTTAACTTGAAAAGTATCTGAAATATGTTCATAAAACTTCACACACATCTGCATCTTACCAAAAAGAATGTTGTTAAACATGTCCAATAACTCTGGACTTTCATTTTGGCAGAGTTATGTCCCTTTCATTAAACTTTAACCTGCCACCTCACCAAACCGATGCAGGCGACACAAGCGTTCTGTGGAACACCCTTTTAGTTTACAGATACAAGAATTCATGTTAAGATTTAGAGGGCTTCACAGGAATAAAAAGAAGCATGGTAAAACCAAATTTTTTGAACTATCGGTTTATAAATATGCAATACATGTATTTAAAAAAAGAAATTACTCGATATTGTGATGAAATGTAAACGGCCATTTTGTCGACTCTGTAACAGGGAGTCTATTCTGGAAATATGTGTTGGCCTTTTCATATTGTGATGTTAAAGACGGAATGTCTTTAATGCCCATTGACAATATAATTATGTGGAAAAATGTCAAACTTGTCTTCATATTAAAAAAGTAATATTTTGGTAATCAAAAAAACATGAAATTCTACAAAAAGCATGTACCGGTAGTCCATTTATAAAGTGACGATCGTTTTAAAGGGACCCAGGGCAATCTGGATTTTTAAAAAACTCGGCGTCCCGTTAGTTTTTCTATATAACCTGCAATTAATCAATGATTAATCTGGATTATAAGAATAGTATTAAGCAAATGGTTTTGCGTAATATTAACTGTTGATAGTATTGCATCAATAAAATATTTAAACTTATAGTAAAATAAGACTAAAAAATGAAAAATCAATTTTTTATTTCATTATATGCAAGCAGGTTTAAAGTCAAAATGATATAGTCCATATTAAAAATAAATCGAGACGTTGATTTCAATGTTTTTTGATAAAAATTTCAAGATTGCCGTGTCACTTTCATTATTTTTTTTGCCTGTTTACCAAATGTTTTTACAAAATGCAAATGAATAAAAAATAAATAAATTAGAAAGTCTTTTAAATCACAATATGGAGATATTGGGACAACACCTAAGTATCGGAATTAAATAAGAAAATAAGTTGGGTGTTTGTGCTAACCATAATGATCATAATGGCTAGCACTTGTTAGGTTGCTTGACGAAAACAAGCGAACTGGGTGCATGCATATGTGATTTTACAATCATCGTAGATGTAAATATTTGTGAAACCCTAATTTAAGATAAAATCATGCCAAAAATTGTTTTAATCCATTACTATGCCGTGAGGTACAGTCATCATGTGTGAATTGTTTGTGTCCCAAGGCTTCGAATTCACCAACCATTGACTCTTCTTAGACGTGAGCTCAAGTACTAAAATTACATTCACAAATATTCCCATGACCTTCATAGATAATAGATAAACAATCGTATGAAGTTGCTATTCATTGGAATTTATCATATTTACTTACGAACGTTTATCCTTTAAACTTATAGAAATATGTGTGATTGAAATTTGCATACTTGGGCTTAAGTCTAAGAATATTCTCAAGAATGGTTGGTGAATTCAAGGCCAGGAATAATGTCAGCCCAAGTAAAATGTTGTTAGGAACAAAGCTATAACTATACCCTACTAAACAGAGCTGTAGATAATTTTTGACTGCAAGGAGTGTTTACTCGACAGATTCAAAATGAATGAGTAACAAGGAACTCGTTCGGAGTAAACAATTTATTTAAATAGTTCATGTTCTCAAAATGGATGTTGTTTCTTTTAAAATGTATTAATTATACAGTTTAAAAGAAACAACTACATGTATTCTGATTAAATGGAAGTTAAGTAAAAACAAAACAAACACTGTATGGCTTTAATATTCGACACATGCTTGCAATTTTCATCATGTAAATATTGAATAAACTGTTCCACAGGACAATACATACAAATGTAATGCTTTAATAGGGTTTTTACAGGTAAGAGAATCTTTAGTAAAATTTGAATAATGATACGTAAAATTTGAATAATGATACTCACATTTTTAAAAAGAAAAATCGAGTTTTTGTTAAAAAGTACGAGTAAAATACTCGAAAACAGCTTATCTACAGCTCTGATTACCTTTATGTAGAATCGGATATTTTCAGCAAGAGCTCTACAAATATTAATCTATAAACAGAAATTTTGTGTCTAGAGAATTTAAGTATCATTTTGTCACCTGAAACTTTAATTAATATTGTGACCTAGAATAATGATGAAAAACGTGTGCCGATTTTATACTTTCTTGGTATGGGTTTGTACAAGAGGCAAAATGAGATATTTAAAAATGTATAACAAGATTTTAGTTTCATTAGAAAATACAAAATACTGTTGTATAAAATGGGAAATTATCCATTATAGCAGAAACCAGTTTTAAAGGTTGGCTACATCGGGCTTTTCATGGGGTCCAACTGAAACTTGACAATATTTCGTATTCTAAAGGGATAGAAATATACTGTAACACCAGGGTTCAAACATTTACACCCAATTTCTTTTAAAATCTAATTGTAAAATCAAATGTAAGATGTGAGCAACACGGTGTTAACATCAGGATTTGATAGATCTGAATTGGATTTTTGTTTAAAACAGAAAAATCCTGATGTATCCCCATTTTAATATGTGTTTTGGGTATACTTTATGTTGTGTTTGTGTTTTTAAAAAAACACGGACCATCTATTGGGTTAATTTAAATAATAATCCCGGAGTGCAACAGTTCTTAATCACTGTTTACAAAAAGTGGGACTTGTAACCAAGTTGGAAAATATATTTTTTATTTTGGAGCATTTAATGTGCTTCATACTTATACCTCCGCTTTCTCAAAGTGAAGTGGGGCTATATAAGAATCACGTTGTCCGTAATGTCCCTTCGAGTAACACGTTTTGTCCCGTCGGGCAGAAAAACAAAAACGTGGCTCCAGCGTAAATGGAGTTTCTACGACAGAATTTGCAGCAACTCTGCAGTTCAGGGTGAGAAGGTTCTAGGCTTATTTTCCATATTGTATCTCGATGTACATGGAAGATGAGCCTGGCATGTTCATGCCTGTTAAGCACCATATAACCTTTTCATGTGTTGGTGCGCCTTAAAACCCTAATTCAATTCAATTGCATCCCGTAACACATTTTCATTACTTAAAATTCCTCAAAACACTGAATGGGTTGTTCCCACACTTCATATACACATAACAACTGATGGCCTTATGTCCCTCTACATCACCCATTGTTGATTGCCTAATTCATTACAGAATTATGGCCCTTTATTTGACTTAAAATTTAAGCAGGGGTATTTATCACCTTCAGTGATAGTTCTAGATAAATCTAATTTTATGTAATTTTTTCTTGAACAACAAGAGCAGACAATAAATTTAATATTCTAATGATATTTAACAGTGGACAAACCTACAGCCGATAGTGGAACAATTGAAGCTGTTCCTGAATATTGGGCAAACCTACAGCTGTGAAATCGATTAAACTGTCGACAAAGCTTAAAGCTGTAACCTTATATTTTACTGATAACAGTGGACAAAACTCTTATTAAAGATGTTTTGTATAGAACAAATGCCTATTATAGTGTATTATTATATTCGACTGAAGAGAAATATTAGTACAAAATATATGTTCTCTATATAAAGTAATCTGGGTGGTACGGCAACTGGATGTGTTGATGAACATGAGCACATTTAATAGTGAGTGTGCTCAGCTGATATGTATAACTCCACTGCGACAGAAAAATGTAAACTAAACATGACCTAATAAACATTATTTTGTACAAGGCAGGGTAAAGCATTTGGTGTTTAAGTTATCACAAATGACCAGGAAAAACAGTTGCTGTACCTTGTTTTGATATAAATAATTTATAATAGTGTCTCGTTTATTTACTCTTGATTATATGGCAGTGAAATTATAGTCTATTATAAACCTTGTATTTAAAATGGCATCTATTGTAACCTGTCCTACTGCCTTGCATTGCCCATCTATTGTTACATAGAGGATATTTGTTATTTTTGAGTGAATAACAGATATTATTTCATTGAGAAGTGTGAAAACTGTATATTTTCACGAATGCGGATCTGTTATTCACAACAAAACAACAAATTTTCTTTTATTTTATGCTTTATTATCAAAGTGTACTGCAGTATGCAAAAAAATAAATAAAAATTTAACAACGTCATGGACTTAGTATGATGAAATTGCTGTTTTTTAATTCACCGTAACTTCTAAACTACTTAACCGATTTCAATAATCTATGACTCATTTTCTTAGTTAAATTATTTCCAGTCCAATGATATAACTTTTATAGCAACTTTCGGTAGAAAAAGGTGAAAAAATAAGACTATATTTCACACGTATGAAATACCACTTTTATTTCATTGCTAAAATCCACTATTTCACTGCTAAGCCTAAAATAAAAGTGGGGTGGGGGGGGGGGGGGGGGGGGGGTGCTAATTCCTGCAGTGTAGCTATTTAACAAAGGGAGCTAATTTAAATACCCAAATTTTGATATTTGATTTTCTTTATCTCCTAAAATGTTCAATGTAATTAATTTCAAAAATGTATAGTTACATGAAAACATGGCATTTAATTCAATCACTTTATGGTTATTACCTCCTTAATTAAAGGAACACTTTTATAACATATCAATACAAAAAAGAAAAAGAAAAAGTAAAAACGCTTTGTATTAAAAATGCGCTCTGTAAATGTAAATATAGTTTCTTATATGTATACGGTACTCGGTTGCAAAAGAAACTAGACACTTTGAAAATATTACTTTACACCCTATCCTCTTTATCAAGCGACAGTCCCTTAATGATTCGACCTATTGAAAAACAAATGACAACATGATATTGGCAATGGAATGATAAAAACTTTGGTATCAAACAACATGGCATATTCATCTTGGAATTTGTCAATTTAAGTCTAAAAAAACTTTATACAATTAAATCTAAACAAAACGCAGTGTCCACTTTCTTTCGCAACTGAGTATATTTATAGAGACCCCATTATTTGATGTATGTTGGTGTAGTATGCTAGGTTACAATATTGGCCAGGTTTCTTCTTTACTTCTCGCTATAAATTCTATGAATTGTAGATAAAGAATTGTATAATCTATTACATTTTCATAACTGTATACAAACCACCCATCACTGATCATTAAAAATGTCAAATCATGAGTAGTTGTTTCTTGTTCTTTCTTTACCATAATATGAAGATGCAAAGTTGAGGGGCTCAATTTGGAACAATTGTGTCTTGTTACAATTGTTTCACGGTCGCCCCTCGAAATAGGAGGTAGACCTCAACTGGTGGTTCCACAATTAATGTGATGTTTTTCCCCCGTGTGGTTGCTGGGGTAGAATACAACCACTGCAAATCTCGCTAGAGGCAGAGGGGTAGGACACCCCATTCTTGAGAGGCAGAGGGGTAGGACACCCCCTTCATGTTTATTTTGTTATTGGCTCTTATTGGCCAGCAGAGCTTATGGGATGGTGTGTTGTCCGTCGTCTGTCCGTCGTCCGTCCGTCGTCTGTTAACTTTTGTTTCGTTAAGACAATAGGGCCTTCATCTTTCATCCGATCTTTACCAAACTTAAACAGATTGTTAATATCAATGAAAGCTCGGACAAGTTAGAAAACCAGCCAGATCGGACCAATAACAGCAGGGTTATGGCCCTTGATTTAGTTAAAAATGCTATATCTTGCCTTGTTAAGGCGATAGGGCCTTCATTTTTCATCCGATCTTTACCAAACTTTATCAGATTGTTAATATCAATGAAAGCTCGGACAAGTTCGAAAACTAGTCATATCGGACGAGTAACAGCGGAGTTATGGCCCTTGATTTAGTTCAAAATGCTATATTTTGCCTCAAGACGATAGGGCCTTCATTTTTCATCCGATCTTTACCAAACTGTATCAGATTGTTAATGGCGATGAAAGCTCGGTCAAGTTCGAAAACCAGCCAGATCGGACCAGTAACAGCGGAGTTATGGCCCTTGATTTAGTTCAAAAGGCTATATTTTGCCTCGTTGAGACGATAGGGTCTTCATTTTTCATCCGATCTTTACCAAACTTTACCAGATTGTTAATATCAATTAAAGCTTGGACAAGTTCAAAAAACAGCCAGATCGGACCAGCAACAGCGGAGTTATGGCCCTTGATTTAGTTAAAAATGCTATATTACGATAGGGCCTTCGTTTTTCGTCCGATCTTTACCAAACTTTACCAGATTGTTAATATAAATGAAAGCTCGGACAAATTCGAAAACCAACCAGATCGGACCAGAACAGCGGAGTTATGGCCCTTTGTACTTTGTACAGACTAGTTCTCCTGAAACGCTGGCTGGATTTCAGCGAAACTTGTCAGGGACAATCAGTACCAAGCCTAGTTGGGCCTAAATTAAAATATTGTTTGTTTGCAGTTTGCGACCGACCCACAGCAAATCCGCCGACCCAAACATTTTTTTTTTATTTTTTTTTATTTTTATTTTTTTTCAAGTTTTTTTTTCTTGCATGTTCTGTTAATATTTAACTAAACCCTTTTTAAAAAAACCCAACTCTATGGATAATACTAGTGAAGCACACGATATTTGCATGCCGTCGATGAGCATGCGTTAATAATAAAAATGTTTTAAATAAAAAAAAAATATCCCTACCTACCGACCCACCCCTAAAAACCATGGGTCGGAAACTGCAAACAAACAATTTTTTAATGGTGGCCTTGCGTATATCTTCACCATGTTCTGGTTGAACGATATTTGAAAGAGTTATGGCCCCTTATACATAAACTTTATCTAGAGCCAGTAGAGCATCCACAGGCCCTCTTGGGCCTCTTGTTTTTTTATCATGCTCATTCAAGGTTTTTCTTCATGACACTGCATATGCAAATGTGGAAACGTGGCTACATCGTAAATGGAGTACGTGTCTACAATAGAATTTGCAGTTTTGCCAGTTAGAAGGTTCTAGGCCCATTCTCCATAGTGATCTAGATGTAAATGGAGGATGAGTGGCATGTTCATCCCTGTTTGGCGCCATCTTGTGTTGGTGCGCCGTAAAACCCCAATTCAATTCCACCAATGTGTTGGCTTTGAAGAGTTTGGTCGTTGCTAGCCTGTATTCCATATATCTGTATATACCGGTAGCGCAACCGTGGTTGAGGGGTTAACAACGGTGCGTTGTAAACCTTCTTGCCTCTCGCCCCTATAGGTTCGAATTCCACTGGGAGCTCAACTTTTGAGAAAGTGTCAATTCTTACGGATGTCCGGAGGTATACTGTACTGGTTCTACCCAGGAATAAGTGGTTGGTGTGTATCCACCACAAAAATTTGATTGTCATACATTGCCTAAAATGTGCTGGAAAATGACGTTGAACACCAAGCAAACAAATGTATACTGCATCGCACCCTTTCGGTTATTTCCTGCAGGTATGTGCCTGTGCAGTGTGAGTTTGTTAGAGTAAAAGATGTATTTAAAAACAATACGTGGTATATACATCACATATTTTGAGAATCAAAACTATGTAGACACAATATAAACGGCATTAACCAGCCAGGTCAGACCTCAAAACTGGAGCGTTGAATTAAGAGTTACCAGCTCATAATCCATTTTACGCACATTTAATCGGGGGTATTTTAAGAACAGGTAATATAAACCTACTTTTAATAGGCATAAATGTATACTGAAAGGAAAAAGAAACGCATAATCAAAAAAATGCCTATACTACACTATTATACACACCTAATTCCAGGTAATATTCCAGATATATCTCAACGTGTTTTGTACAAAAATGGGCTACAGCTAATTACAGAAAGGACAACTCGGTCATGTAGACCTTTTAATCTAAGTATAATTTGTTACGCGAAAGTCAAATGTTGAAGTTTCATTTGAAAAAGTCGAGCCATTTCCGTATTGTTTTTAATGTTAGAGATTGCAGCATTTAAAGCCAAAGTTTGCTCACCTGATTGAGCCAAATGCACATTCTGTCGATAATGAAACTTTAAAGGGGTAACCATTGGTGTGTTTGGTGCTGTTCAAACCTTCTTTCTGAAAGACGGGCCTATTTTCGCCTTGTACCATTCGATAAGCAGTAGCATATTAAACATACAATATCAATAGCGGAAATAACACCAGCATACGTTACCTTTTTTTATAAATGACTTGAACACCTGGAAAGAGTTTGGATAAAGTGTTTCGTAGGGAAAAATAACCGTTATTTGGCATTCAGTTATAGCATCGCCGGTCCCTCGGGATGGGTAGGTTGCAATTTCTCGAACCATACCGCATATTATTAATTTCAGATCCGCACACCGTTACTATCTTTGATTTTTAAGTAAGTTGTATTTCCATATCATTATGGTTCCAGAAATTGCACCCTACCCATCCCGAAGGACGGGCGATGCGATAGTTTATTTTGTTACTTGCGTTAGCAGTCTTGCTCTCACTAATCGTTCATTGAACAAGCTCACAACCCAAGACAAGGACGGTTGGAGTATTTTGAAATGTTATGTTATATATCTTTGACACTTATAACTTTGAAAAGGGTATTCAGCAAGCATCAGATTTGTTAAATTTTATTTTGTTTTAGTTATTTAACTATAGGAAGTAATAATATGTTTAATATGTAATAAAGTAGTTTTGTATATTATTTATCGTCATTTGATTTAAACTACACGTTCTTGCGAGTTTTTATTTACAAAACCATTACCTTTTATGCAAATTTACGTTAGCCATACGCACGTGACATGTGATGTGATGTAAGGGAAACAAATGCTCGAAAAGTTTAACGTGCCTGGGATACAGTTGTATCCCTTGGAACAGTAAAAAATAATCTGAGGGGAGTTCATGATGTTACACACATACATAGGACAATAATTTTTTTTAATAAAATACATTTGTATCGAATATGAACGGCGGGATGTATCGCGTCAGTTCGGCTTTCCGGGACATCGATCATTCGATACAGACAACATCAACCATAGTGTGGAGATATCTAAGTAGTAGCTCCCAGCCAGCATTCTATATCGAGCCGACATCAAACCGATGTCTTTGTCTATATCGGCCCGATGTTGGTTATAGCGTTATGTCTATTACGTGTTTAGCGTGAACAAAGGGATACAGACAGTATAAACAAGCATGGTTTTACGCAAGCGTAAAAAAGCTGCCAAAAAACTGTCGATAAGTAAATAAACATGACTGTTGGCCTGTGAACTGATAAGAATGCAAACAATTGTTTTTCCTGTACTCATTGAAAGCGTCAATATTGTTTATTTTTGTATATAATCCTTCAAATGAAAATGGATACAAATTAGAAATGATTTTTTAATTGACTAGAACTGACTTTTGTTTATTAAGTAAAATGGGGTCTTACTTTTGTTACAATAAAAGCAAGAGTTATGTAACGTGGATCTTTGTTGTGGTCTTATAATGAATAATGCATGCGTGAAGTTTCAATCCATTAGCGAGTTCCAAGCTTATATATAAACTTTAACCAAGGTTAAATAACAAGTTTTTCTAAATAGTAAAGGGACCATTATTTTGTTAAAATAAAAGCAAAAGTTATAGAACCTGACTCTGTGGTGTTGTATTATGATGCAGAATGCATGTGCGAAGTTTCAATCCGTTACCTAAAGGAGTTTGTGAGATGCAAGTTTACATAATAACTTCAACCAAGCTTAGATGTATACAAAATTAAACAAAGCTTACATACAATGTATAAACCTTAACCAAGTTTTCGATGTCTAAAAGGGGCAGACAACACTGACAACTATCAGGAATACGGGATTACCGCATTATGAATAAAACCGATTCAACACTAAACTTTCTCGTTAAATATTCGTGGACTTATGGGTATTATTCCGTGAAAACACAGAGTTGCAATTATTACGTTCCAATACTTGCGGTTTCATTCAGTTTCAATTACACTTTCATTATCCTCCGTAAAAGATTCCGGACATAAAGATCCCGGAAATATTACCGCATGCTACACTTCAGTAGACTGATCTATGAAAACGTCATTTCAGTAAGGAAAATGGTAACCTTTTAAAGTTGCAAAATATGTTTTTACACCAGTCAAGTTTTTTAGACTAATTCACCAGGAATTGAAGTTGTAATGCATGCTTATCATCAGCTACATGATTCACAGTCTGTTAACCCACAGGAATCGGACATATTGTAAATGCATGTAATACACCACATCGACTATCCACTACTAGTATATTAAAATATATTTTTATGTAAAATCATATACAAACGTGGACCTACATATGGGGATACTGTACTGTGTTTACAATACGTCCGATTCCTATGGTTAACCATAGACAAATATCAGCCGCCGAAGAAGGCAGTAGAGTAACACATGTAAAGGCTTGACAGTTATGCATTGGCAGAAACGGAAGAAATGGAATACAAACTTCAAGAGGTACCTTAAGGTGTGCTTTCCATTAATATGATGAAGATGCATGGAGCTGGGCAGCATGGTCAATCAGCATCGAGCACAAGACATGGACCAACTGCGGAAAAGTGGACCGATTTAAACCAAGTAAGTTGCCGTAAATGTACTGTACTCACGAATATCATTTTTTCGTCATTTATAAAAAGGTGTAATTCGTGCTTTATAATATATTTTTACGAAAGGACTAATTAAAGATTGACTGCGAAAAGTCCATTGTTCCATACTGCGTAATTACATGCATCAATTTATGAAAAAAACACACACAACAGTGATGTTTTAATTTAAATTCGTCTCTGTTGAGGACCAAAAGTCAACAGTTCTTAAATGCATATCTACGTACGCATCTCCGCGTTGCTGTTAGTGCAATATTTGTCCTCAAATAAGGATTTAAATGAAATAGACTCGAATATATCTCCAATATGGTCGAAGACTTTTAAAGGTATCTGCAGTATATATTACAAAGAGCATAGCCTATATTGTTAATTGCAGCTTAAGGTCGGGTTCTTTTCCTGATGTATGGAAAATTGCTAAAGTCAAACCTTTATTTAAAACAGGTGCTGCAGATGATGCTAATAATTACCGTTCAATTTCTATTATACCAACTCTTTCTAAGAAATATAAAAAGATCGGACAGGGAAAGTAGCATTCAAGGAGGACAGTCAACCACAAAACACAGAAACAAACATGCAAACAGACAAACAAGAAGGCAAAAGTAATAATAAAAGTAAACGACATCTCAAACACAAAAGGGTTGACAATAGGGCTACCGCCTTGGAACGGTCAGTGGCAAAGTAGGCAACTGGGGGTTTAAACCGGTTCTAGGGTGCACCAGACCTCACACTTACCCCACTGTCATCCCATTAAACAGGACAGTGAAAATAAAGAAATCCCCGCTAAGCTGACTGAAAGGCATGTATACGATTTATTCATGGAATTCCTTCTCTCTTTTACATTTATACTAATACAGTCACAAAGTGGTTTTCGTAAAAATCACAGCCGTGAAACAGCGCTTGTTCTTATGATAGATAAATGGCTTAAAGTCCTAAATTAAGGGAAGTCTGTTGGAACAATCATGGTAGACTTCAGAAAAGCATTTGATTTAGTTGATCCTAACGATTCCTAAGCCAAATAAGGAGCTTTTTAAAGGAAGTATACTGAAACGCAAAAGAAACGCAACACGGGAATTTCCTCTATAAATTGTATGTACAATAAGCTGCTGTTTATCGAATGGTACATGGTTACGTAAGACCTTTCCTTTCGGAAAAAAATATTAAAGCAACACATAATACAGCAAATAGTATTCATTCAAAGTTTCATTATTGACAGAGTACGCGTTTGGCTCAAGCATGTGAGCAAACTTAGGATGCAAACTTTTGCAAACTCTTTACGTTAAATACAGTACTAAACTGGCTCAGTTTTTCAAAGAGGAACTTCAACATTTGTGAATTTCTTGTTACAAGCTGAAGTGTGATTAAAACGTCTACAACATCACAGTTGTGTCCTTTCTCTAATTAACTGCAACTTTTTTTTTTACAAAACATCTTGGGATTTCTTTGGAATATTATGTGGAATTAAGTGTTCAGTATATACAATATATAGCGGACATTCCCGTGTTGCGTTTCTTTTGCGTTTCAGTATATATCTTACTCTGGGCTAGTAATTTGGCTGTACCAAGTACTGTATAACTGATTTTTTTTCGTTAAAGTTGTTATTGAATCACAATATAGATTTTTATTTTGTGTGAACACTTTTGTTTCCATTATCAATATGTTTGTGTTGCTATAAACTTGTTTATATTTTTTTGTTTACTATGTTGCTTTGTAAAGAGGGCCTCAGGAAAGTTTAGTATTTTTACAAACTGGGCTACCCACTTAAAATAAAGTCTTCAATTCAATTCAATTCAATATAAGAATAACGTTTAAGGGACACACGGCAATTTTGACTCTTGAATCATTAGTTTGTTTGCATAAATTGTATGTTTTTAAATCATATATAGATAATGTCTAAATAAGTTTTAACACAAATTAGTTGGCGAATTCCTTAGTGTTGTGTGTACATGTGGCAACAATAAGTGTGGCATTACAAAGAAAATAGGGGTATAAATGCCATTTTCTTGTTTAAGTATGTTAAAGACACTAACCCACCAAATAACGGCACAACTACACTGCTCAACCGTTTCTCAAAATTCTATCCAGTTGTTTAGGCCATATAATATATGTGTGCTGATTAAAAGTATAGGATTTTTCAAGGGTTCTTAAAATACCCGTGGTTGAATATGCGTAAACTGAATTATGAGGCAAAGGCGCAAGTAAGAGAGTGGACCGGTCGTTGGAGTACATGAACACTTTGGACCGGTCGTTGGAGTACATGAACACTTTGGACCGGTCGTTGGAGTACATGAACACTTTGGACCGGTCGTTGGAGTGCATGAACACTTTGGACCGGTCGTTGGAGTACTTGAACACTTTGGCGAGGTCTACATTGAGCATATTGTTGGCATACGTGAGTTGGTAACTCTTAATTCAACGCTCCAGTTTTGGGGTTTGGCCTGGCTGGTTAAATGTATATATAGAGCTAGACTGAGTACATGTATGTCCTTATGTTTGTTAATGTTTATACTATTTCAGATAACTCAAGCCATCATCAAATAAGATATCCTGCATTAAGTCCCCTTTGAATTATTGGCTTCCAACATAAGTGGTTCAGAGCTATTCGCAAAAAGACGTAAACATTTTAGGATTTAAAGATTTTATTTTGATTCTGATTCTGATAGACACTCTATTCACGAAGCCACGTTCCCACGTTTATACACTCAGACACTCTATTCACGAAGCCACGTTCCCACGTTTATACACTCAGACACTCTATTCACGAAGCCACGTTCCCATGTTTATACACTCAGTCACTCCATTCACGAAGCCACGTTCCCACGTTTATACACTCAGTCACTCCATTCACGAAGCCACGTTCCCATGTTTATACACTCAGTCACTCTATTCACGAAGCCACGTTCCCACGTTTATACACTCAGTCACTCCATTCACGAAGCCACGTTCCCATGTTTATACACTCAGTCACTCCATTCACGAAGCCACGTTCCCATGTTTATACACTCAGTCACTCTATTCACGAAGCCACGTTCCCACGTTTATACACTCAGACACTCTATTCACGAAGCCACGTTCCCACGTTTATACACTCAGTCACTCCATTCACGAAGCCACGTTCCCACGTTTATACACTCAGTCACTCTATTCACGAAGCCACGTTCCCACGTTTATACACTCAGACACTCTATTCACGAAGCCACGTTCCCACGTTTATACACTCAGACACTCTATTCACGAAGCCACGTTCCCACGTTTATACACTCAGTCACTCCATTCACGAAGCCACGTTCCCACGTTTATACACTCAGTCACTCCATTCACGAAGCCACGTTCCCATGTTTATACACTCAGTCACTCTATTCACGAAGCCACGTTCCCACGTTTATACACTCAGACACTCTATTCACGAAGCCACGTTCCCACGTTTATACACTCAGTCACTCCATTCACGAAGCCACGTTCCCACGTTTATACACTCAGTCACTCTATTCACGAAGCCACGTTCCCACGTTTATACACTCAGACACTCTATTCACGAAGCCACGTTCCCACGTTTATACACTCAGTCACTCTATTCACGAAGCCACGTTCCCATGTTTATACACTCAGTCACTCCATTCACGAAGCCACGTTCCCACGTTTATACACTCAGTGTTATAATGCAAACTGTAATGACTTTGGCAAAAAACGACAACACGAATGACTGTGGGGTGGATAGGTGTGTGGGTTGTGGTGGTGGTGGTGGTGGTGGTGGTGGTAGTGGTCTGTGTGTGTGTGTGTGTGTGTGTGTGTGTGTGCGGGTGTGTGTGGTTCCTACCCCTTTGCCTCTAGTGGGCTTTGCAATGGTCCTGTTCTGTACTAGGCAACTGCACGTGGATAGTCTGTTTCAATAAGTCTCTATATTTACTGCATATTACATATGTCGTGATTGTTCCAAAAATTAAAGATTAACACAATGATAGTAATGAGAAAGACTTGATTTAGTGTTAATGGCAGAACACTGTGGCAGACTATTGAGTAGGTGCTCAGAATTGCATGCTCTTCGTGTCATGTGATACGCTGATGTCTGTAGTGATTGGCTGATCTATTATCGTGTAACAAATAGATTAGCCAATCACTATAGAGTCAAATGATTACAGTCAAAATGGAACAATATAAATGCGGGCGTCCCTCAAGGATCCATCTTAGGACCCCTTCTTTTTCTTGTTTATATTAATGACATTGTTGCTGATATCGCTTCAAACATACGCTTATTCGCCGATGATACTAGTCTTTATATTATTATAGAACATAACAATGTAATTGCAGAATCTGCCAATACACTAAACTCTGACATACAAAAACTTACCGAATGGTCTAACAAATGGCTTGTAACGTTTAATCCTACCAAAACGGAAGCATTACTTATTTCGCGTAAACGCAACAAACCAGTGCATCCACCACTTATGATGTTAGACCAACACATACAAGAAGTTACCTCCCATAAACATCTTGGTTTAATTTTGTCTTATGATTGTAGTTGGCACTCTCATATTGAATACATTCAATCAAAAGCATGGCCTAGAATAAACATAATGAGGAAGTTAAAACACCAGTTAGATAGGAAAGCACTTGAAACAATTTACATATCTTTTATAAGGCCACTTTTAGAATATGCTGACGTCACATGGGATATTTGTACAGCTTACGAAAAGAATGAGCTTGATAAAATACAAAACGAAGCTGCAAGAATAGCTACGGGTACAACTAAACTAGTGTCACTTCACAATTTAAATCAAGAGGTAGGCTGGGAATCTCTCGACTCTCGTAGGAAAAAACACAAACTCATCTTATACTATAAAATGATAAATGGTTTAACACCTCAGTACCTATCATTGTTAGTCCCAACACCAGTTCACGTTGCATCTAACTACAATTTACGAAATGCAAATGTTTTTCAAACCATTAATTCAAGAACAAATCTTTACTTCGATTCATTCCTTCCTTCTGCTACTCGTGAGTGGAACAAACTTCCACCGGAGGCCAGACATGCCGCTTCCATTGACTCTTTCAAACATTACTTACACCGTAACCAAGTACATACCCCATCATACTATTACAAAGGTTCTAGACGGGCACAACTTCTTCATACTCGTCTTCGCACTAAATGTAGCTCACTAAATCATGACCTGTACTCAAAAAATATTACGGATTCACCGACATGTCAATGTGGTAGCATCGAAAATACACACCACTTCTTTTTGAACTGCCCTCTTTATGACAACATTCGTACTGAAATGTTGGATTCATTAATACCACTTTGTAACGTCTCATTAAATATACTATTATACGGAGATCCGTCGCTCGCAATCCAAACAAACATAGCTATATTCGAAGCTGTGCACAGGTACATCATGTTGAGTAAACGGTTTTAATTGTATTTTCAAACAAAAATTGAACTAGGAAGCTGCCTACTACTATCTTATTTATTTGAACAGGGGAAGGCTATACGCGATTTGTGTTGCATACGCTCGCCCCACCCCACTGTCACCGTCCTGTGTATCCCAAACGTTTTCACTATTTTTCCCCCCTAAAATATATATAATTCCTCATTTATTTTCTAATAATAATATATCATGTTTATTGTTTGAATCTAAATTACCTTAGCTTCATTTTCTTTTTTTTTGCCTTAGCATTTTCTTTTTGCTGAACGTTTATCTGTTGTCTTTGTTATTTTTTGCTACACTTGTAATGTTTTGGATGAAGTTCACAGCTCTAATAATTGTAAATATAACCGTCATTGTTATTTATTACAAACAATCTTTCCTAGGAGAAGAATTCTATAAGCAGTTTGCTTTCATTCTAATCCTTTAATATAATTGTACAATGTATAAATGAAATGTTGTAAACCATTGAAAAAATAAAATACGTTTAAACCAAATGATTACATTGGAGGACAATAATTTACTGACTCAGCTCGGAATATTTGTGAACATATAAATTATTGAAATATCTTTGTCTAATGCTCTTTGGGAATCTTTCAAGTTATTATTGTAACTAGTTGCAATGAACACACATCCATATGTAAATCATTTGAACGTGTTTTTATGTCCTCTTGCCGTCCTCTTTAAATCGATGTTCTGCTCCGACGTTTTGTCCCGACACTGTTCCCGACTGTTGGCACACCCATATACATTCTCCCTGCCGCTGGATGCAATCTAAAAATCGCCCAAGAACAAAAACTATTTGCCTGTATCTTTATGTCTTTATGTGTAACTATGAACATTTCATTGCAAGTCTGCGACCCACAAGAGCATGCCATTTTCAACAACAAATGCGGAAGCAACGAACGCAAACATTGGACAATATAAAGTTGTTCGTTTGGTAACGTTCGTTTAGTACACTGTAGCGGCTGTAAAAAGTCTCCCCGTGCTACGAGTCAATAGTGTTATTTGTATTGGTCCTTCGGAATCAGCGAGCACAATATATGTGGCTTTGAAGTAGAATACCGCTTAAAGTTCTCCAGCCATGTTTTGTTTCATGAACATTTTTATGTTTTTTTTTTAATCGAAATCAATACACAACAATAGATATTTACAATTCACACATTGCAATATCTGTGAAAAGCGAGAATAAGATTGTATTTGATGACGTAGAAAACTCTGAACAGGTAAATTAATCCACAGGTAAATGTATTTATCACTAATCTGGCAATAGTTGTGCAGGTATACACTTCAGATTTACCTCATTTTCCCGTGCAGTCACGCAGTGGTAAAAGTTAGTATCTACGTCATGCAAATAAAACTTATTTTTACATACAACTTAGTAGCAGTTTTAAATATATGTTTCTCTCCGGGACTATCAAGAAATGTTCATATGATGTTATAAGAGTTAAATATGTTAATTGATAATACTACAAAAAGGGTGGCCATTCATCTTTAAGCCGGTGTTAAGGGGCGTGAGAGGTGTTGCTTCTTACATTTATTCTCATTTACAGACTCAATAACACCGAGTCTTTTACACCATTCTCTTGGTTGTGCTTGTTGCTGCCAAAGGATCTCCTTTATCAGTATATTTATTTCCGTCATTTTCAGCAAATTTTCAATATATGACGGTCGATTTTTTCTTGGTGAAGGCAGACCATCCACTATTTTCCTGAGTAGAACCAGTACTGTATACCTCCCGTCGTCAGTAAGGAAAATACTAGTATTGTAAGTAAGTATCAGACTCAGGTTCGGAACATTGGAAGGAAGTATCAGACTCAGGTTCGGAACATTGGAAGGAAGTATCAGACTCAGGTTCGGAACATTGGAAGGAAGTATCAGACTCGGGTTTATTGTGTATATTCTTGAACGTGTCACTTGCATTAACTGACAAGTTTATCTGAACTGATACATTGATGCAAAGTACAAAAAACACAGTTTGTTCGTTTGTATTGTGTTTTACGTCATTT
The DNA here is from genome assembly GCA_037043455.1 of Cyrtodaria siliqua. Lineage (NCBI taxonomy): Eukaryota > Metazoa > Mollusca > Bivalvia > Adapedonta > Hiatellidae > Cyrtodaria > Cyrtodaria siliqua. The sequence goes on from JAWPHD010008109.1 coordinate 108,376, forward strand.
TCAACACATGTAAGGTTATATATGACGGTCGATTTTTTGTGGTGGAGGCAGACCACCCACTTTTCCTAGGTAGAACCAGTACTGTACACCTCCCGCCATCTGTAAGAATCGACACTTCTTTACTTACAAGTCGAGCTCCCAGTGGGATTCGAACCCGCAGCGGTGAGAGGCGAAGCTTTACAACGCAACGTCGTTAACCATTCGGCCACGGAGACGCTTACAAAAACACAGACTACACATTAATATCTATAATACAAGTTTAATACATATGGTATTTGAATTAGAAATATGTATGTATCAGATAATACGGAATACAACCAGAATGCAGGCAAGATCATGCTGGATTTTCCATATACTTTACTGGATGAGAACTCCCAAACCCGTTTCTATACTTATAGTAATACACACCATAAACGTTTACCCAGCTATGTACCCCTTTCGGTTTATGTGTTCTTAAACTTATTTTAACTTGGACAGATTAACTACCTAAACTATATTCAAATTTGGAATACTACTTTTCATCATTATTTTCATGTCGTACGAGTTGTTTTTGAGTCGTTATGGAAGTCGGTATAAGTCGAATAGGAAATTAAGCTGTCACAGAAAAACAGTCAACCAAAAACATGCATTAACACAAACAACAATTACAATATTAATAAGAAGCAAGGCCTGTGACATTGCAAACGGGAATACCGCCTTGGAACGGTCAGTGGCAAAAAGGCCGCTGGGTGATAACACTTCTTCTTCTTCTTCTTCTTCTTCTTCTTCTTCTTCTTCTTCTTCTTCTTCTTCTTCTTCTTCTTCTTCTTCTTCTTCTTCTTCTTCTTCTTCTTCTTCTTCCAATAAAAGGTCAGGAGTCTTCTTAGACTGTAATGTTGACCTTACTGAGGTGATGAGACAGCGATCATCCTCCAAAATGTTAACAACGATGGTATTTTACAATTAAAACTATGTACATGGCGCTGATGATACTACGCTCGGAAGAATAAGGCTGCAGTGGTGGTGTCAAGAGCAGCCTTGAAGTCTTCTAATGAATTGATGTCGGTGATTGCAGTTGGCAGAACATTCCATTCGCGTGTGGTACGAGGGTAGAAGGAGTACTTGTAGACATTCTGAGGGGCTGCTGGTTGGTATAATCGCTGGCCTCCCCTGGTTCTGCGGTCGTTGAAGCGCAGTATATCTCCTGGTGCCATATCTACAAGTCCATGCTGTATTTTGAAGAGCATTGTTAACCTCTGTTTGCATCTTCTCTCTTCTAATGTCTGCCAGCCAAGGTCCCTTAACCTTCTTGTCACACAGCCTGGTGTTTTGTCCCAATAGTTGTTAAGGGCAAACCTAGCTCCTCTTTTCTGTACTTTTTCCAGCTTGTTGATGTCCCCTGGAAGGTAAGGATCCCATGCTGCTGCGGCATATGATAGGGTTGGTAGTACAAGGGACTTGTAAGTTATATCTCTGACCTCCTTGGTGCAGTCTTATAGGTTTCTTCTGAGAAAACCCAGGGTCCTTGAAGCCTTGGCTGCTGTGCTGTCAACTTGGGTCTTCCATGATAGGTCTTCACTGAAGGTGACTCAAAGATATTTGGCGCGGTCCACTGCTTCAAGTTGATGTCCATGCAATCTGTATGTTGGTTTACGTTAAAACCGCTTGTTGGTACAGATGTTGATAACCTGGCATTTCTCAGGGTGAAAACTCATCTGCCACTTAGTCTCCCATTCTTCAAGGGACTCGAGGTCCTGTTGCAGTGCGTCTGCATCTGCTGTAGACCTTATATGTTTGTATAAGAGTCCATCGTCTGCAAATGACCTAGTTTCCGAAGTTGTAGACTCTGGTAGATCATTGATAAACGCCAGAAACAGTAATGGGCCCAGTACTGTTCCCTGGGGTAATCCTGACAAAACGTTTGCCTGTGATGATGTGGACCCCTCTAGCCGGACTTGTTGTTTTCTATAGCTGAGGAATGACTGGATCCACTGTAGGGTTTCGCCTCTCACTCCATAATGCTCCAGCTTATGTAACAGTCTCTTGTTACACTAGGTTCTAGGGTGCACCAGACCCTGGTGTATACCGTTAGACCAGTCTTACCATATTGTCATCGCAATAATTTATAAAACGGGAAAAAGAAAACCCAACCAGGCTATATTCCCTAACAAACAAGCCAGCATTAATAGGCAACACAATTTAAAACACATTCTTATTTGGAATACTACTGTTCATCATTATATTTCTTTGAACTTTCGACAAAAATAAACATATCATGCTATACGAGTTGGTTTTTGACTCGTTACAGAACTTTGTTTACGAAGTCATACTGTACTAAGAAAATATCCTTAGTTTAGAAGTAATGTACACATTTAGTGTTTTCCCTAGTTTTTAAACCAAACACATGGCTCAGAATTTCAAATACTGGCTACATTTATTCATGAAGAATTTACTATTCACATGTTAGAGTGTGGCCTATATAGAGACTATCGATAAACCTATGGCAAACACTAAGCCGAATAGAGTCTATGAAGAGAAATATTTACCATTAAGAAACCGCGGAGGCCTCTATCCTATACATACAGTATAGTTCATATACTGAAACGAAAAAAAACGCAACTCGGGAATTTCCGCTATATATTGTATGCAAAATATGCTGCTGTTAATCGAATGGTACAAGGCTACGTAAGACCTTTCCTTTCGGAAAATAAACGAATTAAATTGTATTGCATTGAAGACTAAAACAAATAGTTTCATTACTGACTGAGTACACGTTTGGCTCAAGCATGTGGACAAACCTAGGATGCAAAATTCTGCAAACTCTTTACGTTAAATACAGTACTGAAAGGGCTCACTTTTTCAAAGAGACTTCAACATTTATGAATTTCTAACTGCAACTTTTTTTTTTTTTTACAAAACATCTTGGGATTTCTTTGGAATAGTATGTGGAATTTAGTGTACATATATATGTATAAACATTGTCTGTACGGAGTAAAACAAGAAAGTGTGCACTTAAGTTTGCATAATCAACATCATTTCGAGTAATACTTTGCTGTACATTTTTACGTCATAGGTGTGTTCAGACATCCTAACGTTATGTTTGAGAAGAAGTTAAAAGTTTGACATTCATGAGAAGTTCCAGAAAACCAGTCGTTAACAAGATGACTGTTGCCTTGTGTTTCCATTCAAACCCATGTCAAATATTCAAGTCCGTGTACTTTGATTTTTTTCTTCTCTTATTTTTTACGTTGAGGATCTCAAACTCTGTTAGTGAAGGAACGTTGCATACGAAGGTATCACTAATTTATCAATGCATACAATTTGTATATTGCTAAATGTGTCATTGAAACGTTTTGAATATTTCCAAAAATAGGTACGCACACCTTTCTTTTTTGACTCATTATATAACTTTAATGTACGGTAGTCACATTAATTCATGCAAATGAATGTTTAAAATATTTTGAAATCAATTTACCATCAAACAATACTGATCATGCGTCATGATGACTTATTGTAAAATATTGAAATGATTGTAAGGTTTATTTGCGTATGACTTCGCCCCTACTAGACAGATCTATTATGAGGTAAATACAATTTTCTCATTCATATCATATGATTTTATTGTTTTCCTAAAGATCATCGCTATAATGCCTCCTAGTCATTAACATATTTTTTTCATGAGGATCAGGCACATGTTCCCTGGATTCCACTAGCTTCAGATTTTCCGCCTCGGTGGTTTTGCCTCTGGCTATGGGTGTGTTGATTCTAGGAACTATGCATCGATGTCCGTTATAAATGATCAAAGACGACATCGTTACCCTTTTTGTCTTTACCTTCATTTATCTGCTGGAATGTCTTCATTGGTTTACCACTGAAACATAATTGTATGCCGATGTTAGAGTTACTATATGTTATGGTTATGCACATGTCAATTTAACCTTTAATCTATCCAACAATGCAATATATAGAGGACCTTACATGAGTACTCATTCATTATTGAATTTATTAAACGAGTTGGCAAACTGATACAATGCGAGGCTTATGCCGAGCATTATATAATTTTTGCTAACGAGTTTAATAAATTCAATAATGAATGAGAACGAATGTTAGATTCTATTTATCACATAACTCACATATCGACTTTTATTGCATTTTGCCTGTCGCTTTAACACGCGAAACCGACATAAACCGTGGGAATTGGATCATAGTCATTATCGATTTTTTTACAGCGCATACTAGGCTTATTTGCATACTTATATAACTAGTGGTATATCGAAAATATAGAATGGTGTTATTTCACTCCCACACCGTAAGCTATGTGATAATAAAGAAATACTGTAAAGGGGATCCCTTGGAAGCAACAAACACAAACAAGAGAGAAAAGTAGCAGACTCGGTTTTATTGAGTCTGCTCACAATCCCTGTAAAGGCCACCATAGCTTGGGGTTGATGAACCCAGATTTGTAGTCGGGCGATTTTTTTACAATCGCCACATATCACTGAACAAACGCTTGTGTAAATGTAAATACATACTGAAAAGGGGATCCCTAAATACAATTGAAACAAGTACTAGAGCTATTCATGTCCAACCGTATATCAAAAGATACAAAAGAATGGAACCGGAAATGAAGCAGTCAAAGAACGCAGTCAGACATTAACAAGCAGTCAAAGAACGCAGTCAGACATTAACAAGCATTCCAAACAAACAACTATGCATGGATAAATAATCATTTAAAACTATGTAAGCGATTTATTTATTCCATTTATTGTTTAGTTTGTTTAATTCTGGAATACTATTTATTTCCATTCCAGTAACAACGCAGTTTGATAAGGCCATTTTTTTTAAATACTACTATATCACTTTGCCAAACGTTTTAGTAGGATCACTGTGCCAGAAGTAATACATTATCATTGTCTCTTACTTCCTTTCTTCTTCAACCAAATGTTTTTCCTCCTCTTCCTCGGGCATGTTCCAGAATACCATATCTTCAAACAGATCTTCCGCATCACTAACTTGGTCCAAAATTGGCAGTTTTAGAACAAGACCTGCAACATATTAAACATGTGTTCTATGGAGTTACTTTTTTAAAAGAAATAATGAACAAGAATAATGCATAACAATATGTTATACATCTTTATATTGCGTACACGTACATTACATTGTGATAATACAACGGAATTTCCCCCGAAACTGCATTCTTTATAGTAGACGACCACCGATATGTGCTTGTGGCGATTATTGTATCTCCACCATGAAACTATTTATAAAGTCTAAAGTTAGAAACAACTTGTTTTGGTTCTTCCATCGATTCGGACATGTTTCTGACCCTTCTTTGTACTTTATGAGGACCTGTCTTATCTTTGGGAGCTGCGACAACTTTTGTCATCTAGGGACAACGCATGATAAAGACTCTGTCGACTACTAGTTCGTAGTTTCTAAATAGTAACAATAAACACCCGTTAAAGTAGTGTTTCCAACGACGATGACAACACTGAGCGACATAGGACGCACGTATACGTGATAACATCTGGTAACAGCAAATGCTGGTTAGTTTTCATTATTTTGTCTAAAACTGTTGTAATAACTTTTCTTTACCTGTGATTGCCCCACTGACAATTGCGAATCCTAGTGTAACAGCCAGCGCCAAGGCCTGGTAACAACCCTGCTGATGGCTACTCCATCCTTGACCAGGGGGGAAATCGGCATACTCAGGTCTCAGTACAAAGATCGCGTATTCCGTTGTGTTTTCCTTGGGTGCCATGTTTGGGAATAACTCGTACAGGCTGTAAAATAAAGTGTAAAGTGGAATGTAATCATTTTACTAATGGAAATACCTTTCGAATCATAGTGAATGGAAAGAACAGCAGGTTAAAGTTAAATCAGAAAAAAATCTCTGCAACTTTCTCGATATTTGGATAGATCGTCCAGTCAATTGAAGTTAAAAAACTCGCGGTTATCGTCCACAACATTATACCAGATTTTCTAATTTGTCCCAGTTACCACTGATAAGCCAGAGTATCTAGAGGATGTTTATTCTGGAATAATGTCTAGTGCTGGGTATGCAACTAGATCTAGCGAAGTTTACAATAATGCCCCTACCTTCTTCCCCACTTATCTTCAGTACTCAAGGCTGCCATGATTGCACCCGCAGATGCGACAAGAATGCCAGGCATGCCATGCAGATTGTGCACACCGCATGTGTCGTGAATCTTGAGCTTTACTGCCATCCAATGCTGTATTATAAAATTAAATATTAATAGTTCTGTGTGGTAAAGACTGATCAAGCCGATTCTGCAACGTGTGGGGTTTTAGCTTTTGTTTTTGTTTCAAATAAAGGTAGAAAGAATAACGACGAGTTCAGCGAAGAAGATAAGGTAATTTCCCTTAGTTAAATAAACAGTTATTTCCCTTATGTCGGATATTAATAGTTTAAATCAAGTAGAGTATGGATAATGTTCATACGGAAACTTGCAAAACCTTCAGTAAACTAATGGTCATAAGACACGTAAGAACGATTTTGTTTGCTCTAAAATGTTCATCAATACTCCTTTAAAACCCATGAATACACTCCTTAATTGGTTGGTTCAATGGTGGTTTACTCCATATTCAGCACATTGTCGGCTTCCTTGACGGTGCTAGAACCAGTACTGTACCGCCATCCGTAAGAATCGACACTTTTTCACTTACGAGTGGAGCTGCCAGTTGAATTTAATATATACTTCTTAAAGATATAATAGAAATGGGCACCCACCTCCCCATCACCCCACACTCCCTCCCACACACAAATAAAGATCGTTTTCAACTATAAAAAAGACGTAATACTTTGAATAATAGAGACAGCATTTGGCTACACCTCGGAGCTTCACACATTCATTGGAGGGATAACGAGTCATGGTAGAACATACAGAACTAAATAATGTTTGTCTAAATAGTTTTGGTTTAAAATGTTTAGGCAGTGCCCCAATAAAGCTATATAGTTACAAACCGTCAAGAATCAATATCCGGTTACTGAGATGAAACCGGCTGCGCATCCCATCAGTATAGCTCCGTACGGCTGTAGCGGCATACAGGCTGCTGTACCTACTGCTACCCCACCCGCCAGTGTGGCGTTCTGGATGAAATCCTGGATAAAATACATGGATATTGAGGACATATGGAAAATTAACTACATGGATATCAAGGACAAATGGAAGATGGAATACATGAATATCAAGAACAAATGAAAGATAAACTACATGGATAGTAGCTAAAGGATATCAAGGACAAATGGAAGATAAAATACATAGATATCACGGACAAACGGGATAGCATACATGGGTATCAAGGACACATGGGATATAAAATATCAAGGACAAATGGAAGATTAAATACATAGATATCACGGACAAACGGAAGATAGCATACATGGGTATCAAGGACACATGAGATATAAAATATCAAGGACAAATGGAAGATAAAATACATGGATATCAAGAACAAATAATAAACTACATCGATGGTAGAAAATAAGCAACAAGAACAGAAAATTGTAATGCTCATATAAAAATAAAATTATATCAGACATATCTTGTTCGATATGAAATTTATTTTTTCTACAATACTGAAATGGGGATCCATTGGAAGTAACAAACACAAAAAGAGAGAGAAGTAGCAGACTTGGTAAATCAATATAGTACTGAAGTGTATGAGGTTCATCTTAGTGTCTAATGTATATCAAGGACAAAAGGAAGATAAATTACATGGATATATCAAGGACAAATAGAAGATAAAATACAAGGATATCAAGGACACACGGAAGATAAACTACACAAATGGAAGATAAACTACACAAATGGAAGATAAACTACATGGATAGTAGCTAATGGGTATCAAGAACAAATGTAAGATAAATACTTGGATATAAAGGACATATGAGAGATAAAATACACGGACTTCAAGGACAAATGAAAGATAAAATACATGGATTTCAAGGACAAATAGAAGATAAATTAAATGGATATCAAGGACAAATAGAAGATAAAATACATGGATATCAAGGACACATGAAAGATAAAATAGATGCATATCAAGGACAAATGGAAGATAAAATACATGACTATCAAGGACAAATGGAAGATAAAGACATTTATTGATTACAAAAAAGAAAACCCCACAGGTACATCAGGTTTCGTGCGAGTCTGGCCAGACTTAAAACTTACAAATAATATACGTTCTATTCTAAAGGGCCTACACATAATGCATTTGCCTTAAATGACACGTTATTTATAGGGAAGTTCATTTTTCACAGTTATATGGCGTTGTCTTGTAAACCTTTGCCTCTCACTGCTGCGGGTTCGAATCCCACTGGGAGCTTGACTTGTAAGTGAGGAAGTGTCGATTCTTTCGGATGGCGGGATGTTCTACCCAGGAAAAGTAGGTGGTCTGCCTCCGCCACAAAATAAATCGATCGTCATATATAACCTTACATGTATTGAAAAACACCATGAAAACAAACACATTCATTCAAACTGTATGGTGAATACAAACGTTACACCTGCGCACGGTGATAACAACAAACGTTTCACCTGCGCACGGTTATAACAACAAACGTTACACCTGCGCACGGTGAAAACAACAAATGTTACACCTGCGCACGGTGATAACAACAAATGTTACACCTGCGCACGGTGATAACAACAAATGTCACACCTGCGCACGGTGATAACAACACATCTTGATTGATATGAATTTTTTTTATCATGAGTTTGAATGTTTTTTTTCTCTAGAAAAAACCTGACGAAGGTATTGCCCTTTAAACTCGCTCCAGAATTAGATTTTTGTTTACAAACGCTGTAAAAAATGTATACATCTAGTTTATGAACACGCACGAATTGACAGTATATTATGGGAACCACGTAAACATAATGAAACATTACTAGAATTTTAAAAGTAAATCATAGAATATTTAACATGTGTTCGGTTATCTGGAATTAGTCCATTCAATGGTAGGCTTTTTTATTTTGGTGTTTTTCGCGTGTTCTCGTCTGCTCGAATACTATAACATAAACAATATACGCCTTCTATCTCGTGAAAGAATTCAAGATAGTCCATGAAATAATAGTTTATGTTATAATAATATTATACGTTTTTCTTATTTAATCTCTAAAACACATTTAACTGCTTTCGAGACTGGTGGGAGTATCTATTGTACTGTACAAGTCCACTATGTTTAGAACTGAAGGTATTTAATATAAAGTTTTTAAAAAAAACCCCAACATATTACGTTTACAGCCTGATTATATTACCATGCTGAATCTCCCTTTCTTATCGTAGATCCCGGAGAAAGCGAACGTGACTATGGTAGATGCACAGAGGGAGAGGTATGTGTTGATGAAGGCTCGGTGTTGTTCGTCCCCCTCCGCTGCTCCGCCATTAAAACTTGGCCAGTACAACCACAGAAATATAGTTCCTTTTAAAATAAATAAATAAATAAAATAACAGCTCTAAGCATTATTAATTTTAATAGTAATTACATGTATAATACTATTTTGACCATTTTATTATTAATGATCTTAAAAACAAGAAGGATAGAATCTTAAAAATAACCACAACTCATATTAATCCAGGAAAAATAATAACACCCAGATAAAGGTCCAATACGTGAGTTTAAATGTAAGATTTAAACGGTATACGGGATGACATGTTAACTTGTTTCTTTGGCGATCTTTTAAATTAAACACAATCTGAATATAGCCCTATAATTCTGATTTGTTTCTTTCTGTATTCTGGATTTTTGCTATAAGGTTAATCTAACACACTTACCTATAATGGAGAAGAGATCTGAATGGTAGATGGGTTCTGTCTTTTTACTGTGTTCAACCTGTTTGTTATAGAGGACCCTAGAAACCGCTAGTCCAAAATAGGCACCGAAGGCGTGAATGTACATAGATTCACCCGTGTCTACTGCCTGAAATAATAAACGAATCAAATGCAAATCATATATTTTGAAAAGTTAAAGATGGGGGGTGTTCTTGTGCGTATATGCACGCTTTTTGTTAAACTGAAGGCAATCAATCCAGCAATAGAGTATACTTAAAGGGAATGTAGCGACACAGCCAAACCATCTTTATTACTGAGAGTTCTGAAATACTTGAATAAGGGTGAAAGAATTATCAAAATCGGATGATAAACAAAGAAGTTTGATAAACAAAGATCATTTGAAGTTTCTGTTGAAACGGATATGGAAGCGGCCATTTTGAGAGCTATGACATCACGGTTCTAAATGACCATATATGGAATATTTATAAATATGAAAATTTACTGATTTATAGGGAAAAAATGACAGCAACTGTATGCAAAATATGTAATACTTAATGGCAATAATCCTTTATATGACCAGTAAAAAAAATCATTCATCTGCAGTGATTTTCTTCGTTTTAAATGATATTTATCAATATTCCATATATGGTAATATGGAACTATGACGTCATAGTTCTAAAAATGGCGGCTCCCATATTAGTTTTAGAACAACCTTTAAATGGTCATATCTTTTTTGTTTATCATCCGATTTTGATAATTCTTTCACCTTTTTCCAAGATTTCCAGAACTCTAAATAACAGAGCTTGTTTGGCTGTGTCGCTACATTCCCTTAAATATATAGATATAAAAACCGAACAGGAAAAGCAGCATTCAGGGCGACAGTCAACCACAAACACACATAGAAACAAAGAACACATTTAAAGATTAATAAAAGGCCAAATAAGACATCACAAACACAACCTTAAGGTAACGTACATTTCCGAGACCATACGAAAGCTTACAAAAAACTTCTTGAGGCCCTTCTAATTTTTTTCTCCTAGTTTCTTTTCCTGTTTTTTTTTCGTTGGTACGGTATGTAGCAGGTTACATTTTTATCTCGAGTGACCA